>BDCZ01000488.1:0-32396 GCA_001662365.1 Chlamydomonas applanata
CCTCCCGCTGCCCCCAAGATGCCTGTCCCCCCTCCACCCGCCCCCGTCTGCTCCCCCGCCGTGGCGCGCGGCAAGGGCGCGTGCCTGCTGGCCGCCCAGCGCGCCCCCAAGCGCCCCCGTGCTGCTGTGTACGCCAGCCGCGTGTGCACCGCTGCGCCCGCTCCCGCCGTCGCTGTCGTGCCGCTGCTAGGCGCCGTGCCCGTCGCGGCTGTGACCACGCCCGCCACTGCCGGCGCAGCAGGAGCCCCTGCCCCCGCTGAGGATGGCTGCGCCCGCTGCACCGCGTGCAAGAAGCACGCCGCCGTGACGGTGCCCGGCGCGAAGCGCAAGGCGCGCCATGGCGGCGCCGGCGCGGCGGCCGCGGCCAAGGCGGCTGCCGAGGCGGCAGGCCGCATTAAGCGCCAATTCTGCGAGCTGTGTGACGCGCTGGCCGTCGTGTCTGACCTCGACTTTGTGCGCTGCAACACGTGCGCCAAGCACATGCTGCGCGCCTCGTTCGCGCACCACGCGACACAGAAGCAGGCCGCCAAGGTGGGCACCAAGCGCGGCGCAGCTGCCCCCGCCACCCCCTCCCTCTCCTGCACCGCCTACACCCCCCTGGCCGACCACCAGGGCCGCCGCTGCTCCAAGTGCCAGCTGTGCATGCCCCTGTCGGCGTTTGTGCGCGCCACATCTGCGCGCTCCCCCGGCCCCTGCTGGTGGTGCGCGGAGGGCAAGGCGGCGTGGCAGGACGCCATGGCCGCCGGCCGCCTGCCCCCCGCCGCAGAGGCGGCCGCGGCGGCTGCAGCAGCGGCTGCAGCGGCTGTGGCTGCTGCAGTGGTGACGAGCGTGGCCACCGCCGAGTTTGACGGCATGGTGCAGGACGTGGAGGAGGTGGCCGGGGTGCTGCCCCACGCAGCCGTTGCTACTGCCCGCGGCATCACCATCGCCCCCACCCAGGCCGCCACCGCCACAGCCTCCCCCACCGCCACCACCACCACCACTGAGGCGCAGCCCGCCCCAGCCGTCCCCGCCGCTGCCCCCACCCCCGCCGCCCCCGCTGCTGCGCTCAAGGCCGCCGTGGTCACGGGCGCTGCGGCCGCCGCGGCGGTCGCGCTGATGGATGCACCGCTGCCTCTGTCCCTGCTGGACCACCTGGACGCAGCTGGGGAGGGGGGTGCGATGTACTGGGGGTGTGGTGAGCAGATGGGGGGTGGCGTGCATGTGTGTGCTGATGCTGATGCTGACATGCAGCAGGGCGTGGCGGTGGCGGGCTGCCAAGCCGATGCCAACGCACGTAAGGTTGCAGCTGCGCTGGGGTTGCCGCTGGCTGCTGGTGTGTGCGCAGAGCATGCGGGTGTTGAGGCGAGCATGTGTGATTCCCTTGGCGACAGCAGTGCGTGCTGCTGGGGCGAAGTGTTTGGTTCAGATGAGGATGACAGCGCAGGTGGCGGCTGCTATTGGGACAGTGGGGGAGGGGGGCAGGGGCCGGGTGTAGGGCCGCCGGACTGCGGCTTGCATGCTGGCCTAGCTGACCTGGACCCATGTTTGAATGATGATTTAGCCGTGGACTGTGCCCGTGTGTCCCATGATTCTGAATCCTTGTCACTTAGAGCTGATGGTATAGGCGTAGGGGGTTCACAACATGCCCCAAATGATGATGAAGCCTCCTCCTCTCCCCCCTCCGCCCCCAAACGGCTGCGTTGTTGAAGCGCCGGGTGTGTAGTAACTGTAGCATGATGTAAATGATGCACGCTAGCTATGTCAAGGTTCGATTGCCCATGATCGTGCCCGGAGTGTCAGCCTTTTCCAGTTCAAGTTAAGAGGCGACAGCTTCAACCCCGATCGCACCTCAAATGTCGGCCGAGACGATCAGAGCCCCTAGCACCTGAGCAGACATAACACACCCAGCCATGCTGTGTGCGCCTGTGCCCCCCATGTCACTCAGTCCCCTCCCCATCTGCCTGCTCCTCCTCCTGCTGCTGCCGCCACCAGCCGTCAGGCACGCCGCTGCCTTGCCACCCCCACCCGCCTGTCAGCTCCGCCGCTGTCTTGCCCTGCGCGCGCAGCGCCCTGGGGCCACACAGCGGGAGAGCAGGCAGCAGCAGGCAGCCCAGTCAGCAGCGCTCCACACACACGGTGTGCAGTTTGCGCCCCACGGCGGGTGCATGACATACACATGACGCGACACAAGAAGCGGCGGCACAGAACACGTCTTGATCCAGCCCCTGGCCCTGCCCAGACCTGCCCTTTGCCACCCATGGCACCTCCACCCAGGTTGCCTCAGGCTGCCTGCCCGCGGCGGCCCGCGGCCCGCACCGTATCGACAGCGCGTCGTGCCGCTTGGCCAGCCGCAGCCCAGTGGCCTCGTCCAGCACGAGGGGGCAGTGGAAGAAGCCGGGCGCAGCATCCCACACGCCCAGTGCACTGCAAGGGGGTGTGCACATCATGCGTGTGGGTGGGTGAACAGTGGCGTGGGAAACAGGACATCGCCTTGTTGAATGAAGGTGGGTGGACGGGCGAGGTGGGTGGGTGGGACGGGTGCGGATTTAACTGGGCCATATGCTCATGCGCTTGAAACACACAGCCCGGGTCAGGTGTGCAGGGTGGCCCCAGCTGGGTGAGCTGGCAGGAGGTGGCAGGGGCTGCAGTGCGCGTGCACCACCCATGGCGCGCCTGTTGTGCCAGCTGTGAGCATGCAGGCACCAGCAGGGGCACCCACAGGCACAGCCAGCCGGGCCCTGAGACACCCCAAGCACTACATACACCCCCCAGCCCTTACGCTGCCTATGGCTGCTCCACCTGAGCAGCAGCAGCTGGCGCGCGGTGGACATGATCAGGTCCGCGCCACGCACCACCTCACTCACGCCCTGCAGGCATGCACGCGCGCATTGGGATGCGGCGGATTCCACATTGCATGCAGCCACGCAGGGGTGGCACATGCAGGGCCTGAGTTCTCTAAACCCTAAATTCTAAACCTGAAACCCTAAACCCTAAAGGGGGCCTGACACGACTACAGCGCGGAGCCACGGCCTGCAGCGGCAGCACTGCTGAGACAACCGATGCCTATTCGCACCCCGCTCTTTCAATCCCTGACCCTCCCTCCCGCTCCCCAGCTCCCTTGCACCCCAGCACCCCCCCCCCTTTTCTCTTCGCGCCCTGCTCTAGCCCTGAAGCCTACAGCAAGTTCTACGGCCCTACCACCCCTGCCACCCCTGACGCCGGACCCGCGGCCCATGCGCACGCGCACCATGGCCGCATCGTCCACAGCGCATGCGAGCTGGTAGCTGGGCACGCCGTCGTGGCGCCACACCACAAAGTCGCCAAAGTCAACACCCGCGGTGAAGGCCTGGTGCGGCAGCAGGGGTGGTGGGTGGTGGGTGTGAGTGGCGACTCTTATGCGAGACTGAGTACTATGTTAGTGGCGACTCTTATGCGAGTGTCATGGTGCATGGCGTGCGTGACTTGCACCTGTGCAGAGGGTGCATGTGTGTGCATGGAGCCAGGCTTCGGATGCCGCCACACAGGACGCAGGCAACACCAACAGCAACGGCAGCGGCGGCGGCACGCGCAGTGCGCCTGGCGCCCAGCCCAGCTGTGCACCACGGCCCACGAGCCAGCCGCCAGGCATGTTGGTCATGATCATGCTGCTCCCGCCGGCACCCGTTGCTATGCACCCACGCAAGCACAGCCCGCCGCTCCCATCTGCAGTGCCCCGCCTGCCACACCGCTGTGCAAACAACACCGCCCACACCCCATGACCCACCTGGGGCCCCATGCAGCCGTCCGTGAAGCGCACAACACAGCCATCAGGCACCCGGAACCGCCACGACACATGCCGATGCACTTGCGCCTGCGCCTGCCCACTCCCGCTCCCAATGGCATCCGAGCCCGGCCCCTGCGACCCCTTGCGTTGCCGCCGCCCCGCGCCACCGCCCTGCGCGCGCTCCAACCGCTTCAGCGCCTTGCGCGCCTCACGGCTCACAGCCACGCAGTCGGTGCCGGCCGCCTCCAGTGTGGGTCCGCCTGCACCTGCACCTGTCGCCGTGTTGGTGGCATCGGTGGTGGGTGGCTCAGAGGACAGCGCCTGGGTGGGGCCGGGCGGCGCTGGGCCAGCTGTGGCAGCAGCAGCAGCAGCGGCATGTGCTGTGCCTGTGGAGGAGGGTGCCCACGGTCGGGGTGTTGTCGGTGGGGTCTTCTGCGTTGGGTCTGTCGTGGGCAACTGCTGCGAGCTGGCATTGGTGACTGCAACAGCGGGCTGTGAGGGCTGCATGGGTGGGGAGGGGGAGCGCGGCCGCGGCGGCAGTGCAGTGGGGACAATGCTGCAGCATGGCCCGCCCTTGGGCCTGTATGTGATGAGCAACAAAGCATGACAGGGGTGCGGGGGAGGGGGGGAGCCGGGGAGCGGCGCCTGGTGGGTGGATGAGCCGGTGGACTGATGTTACCGTGCTGGAGCCAGGCACGCAGGCTCTGCGCTTGCCACAGGGGCCCAAGGCGTAACTGGTGTGCATATCCTAGCAGAACTGGGCAACGTGCAGGGGATCGACAGCGTCATCCAAGCCTACGCCGAGCGCCAGACAGCCACGCGGTGAGCTGCTGGGTAGGGTCGTGGGGTGGTGGGTTGGCAGCTGGAGCCTGGGGTCCGTTCAGCTGCTCGACACCCTGCAGACCCAACAGACCCTTCAGGCAGGCACGGCTCACCAGGTGGCTTAAAGCCCCGTCCCCCGCTTGCCTGGGCGGGCCCACACACACTCTAACAATGAAACATGTAGCACCAGGCAAGAGCTCCAGGCCTGATGCAGGCGCACCCCCCCCCCCCACCCACCCCGCCCGAGTGCCATGCCCAGGGGAGCGCACCTGCAGGTTCCCGGGTACACGGGCTCCTCGTCGCCCACGTGAGGCGCCGACAGCGCGGCGGCAATGTCCTGCGGTAGCGGTGGCAGCAGCAGCGGTGGTAGGTGGCGGCGGCGCCAAGCATGCATATGCGCGTGCGTATGTGTGGGGGTGAGTGACCAGGGTGCGTGAGTGTGGCAAGGGCGCTGCAAGTGCCCGGGCAGCATGCAGCCGCCACCCGGTGCGGGTACATCCCCCCTCCTGCTCACCAGTAGGTGCCCAACCACGTCCACAGCGCCACCCACACCGTGCCGGCCCACCCCCCTATCCCCGCTGGAGTCCCCACCCACCCTATGCACCCCACCTTGCGTGAGCAGCCACACGGGTACACGGCGCCCACCGCGCGCAGGTGCTCAAACGCGGCGCGGTACAGGGGCAGCCGGCCACTCTGGTCGTACGGTGCATGAGGCCCACCCACATCTGGTCCCTCGCTCCAGGCCAGCCCCAGCCACGCCAGGTCCTCCAGGAAGCCGTCCACAAACTGGCGAGGAGAAGAGTGCAGAGGGAAGGGGCGAGGCCAGGGAGATGGGGTGGGGTGGGGTGGGGTGGGGACGGGCAGTGCGGTGCGGTGCAGTGCGGTGCAGTGCGGTGCAGTAGAGAGCAGGCGGCCTGGGTCTCTGTTGCACACCGCTGCCTGCCCCGGCCCCACCACACATTTGTCAAAAAAACACTCAAGAGCACACACATGAGATCCAGAGGCAGGGCTTCAAAGGCCCCCGAGGTCCCCACAGGCCCCCGGACTTCCTGCATCTACCCCTCCCCTCGCCGCCCTGTCCTCCCTGTGCCCCCCTTGCGCGCACCTCGCGCTTGGCGCGGTCACCGTCCAGGTCGTCGTTGCGCAGCAGCAGGGCACCGCCACCCGGGGCACGTGCCGCGCGCTGGCCTGCCGCCCAGAACGTGCGCGCGTGGCCCATGTGCAGGTAGCCTGGTGGCATGTGTCAGGGGTGTTCAGGGGTCGTGGTAACCGGGGGGGCGGGGGGTGTACAGCAAGCATGCAGGGACCCTTGCGCTGCCGCATGGACACCACTGTAAGCATGGAGGAAGCCGAGCGCTGCATCATGGCGTGCGCGCACCGACCGCTGCTCACATGTCCAGCCACCTCCCATGGCTAGGCTCCACATGGGCCCGCCCTGCTGGCGTGTGCCCATGCACACGCCCTGCCCCCCAAACTGATAACATGAGGCACATGCGCAGGAGTCAGGCCCATAGCCACTAAACAGCCAGCTGCCCAGGAGGTCGCCGCACCTGTGGGCGAGGGCGCGAGCCGGCCGCGGTACACCCCCGTCACGCGGTCTGCGCCGTCGAGGCGCGGGGCCGCCGCCACGAGCTCCCGCCCCATGCTGGCTAGCCATGCGCCGGGGGCCTGCTGCTCGGCGGCTGGCGGCGCGCAGCGCAGCAGCTCATGGAAGGTGGCGCTGGGGGCGGGGGCGGGGGCGGGGGCGGCACGGGGCGGTGGGGCCGCAGGGGCTGCGCCCACTGCTGCACCTGTTCAGGTGTGGGGTATGCGATGGGGGGGATCGGCGTGAGGCAGGGGTGTTGAGCAGAGCGCAGGGGCATGTGCTGCTCTCTCCCTTCCCCTGCGCCCCTGCCACTGGGACATGCGCGGTGGCTGGAGCATGCGCTTGGGTGCGTGTGTGTGGCATGCTGGCGCATGGTGCTGCGCGGGCCATGCCGACAGTGGGGTGTGGTGCATGCAGTGATGATCCTGCTGGTATGTGTCCGCCACGCGTGTGTGCATTGGCTGGTGTGGCTGGTCGTGGGGTGAGAGCAGTCTGATGGAGTTCAACGCAATGCATGAGCATGCTGCCAACCTGTCACATGTGCAGCTGTGCATGCTTGCATTTTTCTCATGCACCGACCTGACGCAGCGCTGATATTGATGGAGCTACCTCCAGGTGTGAACGCCTTCATGGCCTGCCCCTGCTCCGCCGCATCCATGCGCTGGCGGTCCAGTCCTTGGGGGCTGATCAGGTGCAGAGTTTTATTCAGAACCCATACCGTCAAGATTCGCAGGCCTCCCGGCCTCAATTCCATCCTCAACGCGAGTGAGAGCAGTGTGTCTAATGTAACAGCCCGCACATGCAAGCGGTGCAGCCATGTGCAGCTTTACTCCAGGCTACCTGGAGCAATCTCGATGCAGCATTGCTCACGTTTGGTCACCGATGGGTTGACCGGGGTTGAGGACATAGCACAAGCGCATTGCAGTAACACGCATTGCAAATGCAGCTGCATCTCAGTCTAGAGGCTAGTTAGAGGTGCGTGCCTGCGCGGGCCACATGACCCTGCACCCGACGTTTGCAGGAGTTGCTGCTGCAAACAAACACTTCTGCCCAAGCACGTGGCGCTCTGTCGGTCGAACAGCTTCTTGCCTAACGTTGCATTCGCAGGCCGTCCAAGGCACAGCACCTTCTTCAGACCTAGGGACCTAACATCAATCGAGCATGGTCGCACCCAGCATCCTGCCTGCTGAGGGCGTGCATGCGCACGCGGATGCAGCAGTGCAAGGGCACGGCCCTGCAGCAGGCCTGTCTCCACGGGAGACACAAGACATCCTCACGTTCGCATCTGCGGGCCCCAAGGCCTGGGCCATGGGGACGCATGGGGAGCTGCAGCATGGGCTGCAGCATGGCAGCATGGACGCACTCGCCCCACCACCCACACTCGACCCTGGCAGCGTGGGCAGCATGGACATGCGCCGCATGGGCACGCGGCCCAGCAAGGGCCCAGCCCCCCTGTGGCTGCCACTCAGCAGCGGGGGCCCCACTGGCAGCAGCGCACCCGTGTCTGCCGCTAGCACCAAGGCCGCAGCCGCCCACCAGCGCCGCAGCAGGGCCAGCCGCCAGGAGTTCAACAACCCCATCTACTCGCCCGGCAGCTCCCTAGGCGGGGTCAGCGCCGCAGCCCTCAGTGACGCGACCGGCAGCAGTGCCGGGGGTTGCACCGCAGGAACCAGCTCTGCAGGCGGGGCCAGCTCCGCCCCGTCATCAAGCGCGGGCGCACCACCCCTGCGTGCCCCCACCAGCGCAGCCTACACGGGCGCCACGGCACCCCGCGGCCACAAACAGCTGCAGCCCCACGTGCCCCACATGGCAGAGCTGGCTACCCACACCACCCTGGCCCTGGAGCCGCTGGTGGCGGGTAGCCTGAGCGCGGCCACCAGTGCGGGGGGCTCCTCCTTCGCCACCATCTCGCTGGGTGGGGCCTCGGCCGCACCGGCGCGTGGTGGCCGCATCACCACCCGCAGCAGCCATGGAGACTGCAGCGGCCCACTGCCCAGCTCGCCCCTGGCCGGGCCCGGCGCAGGTGGGACCCACACTGCTTCGGCTTTTGGCGTGAGTGGCGGAGGGGCTGGCGCGGTGCCCGCAGGAGACCTCGCGGTGCGGTCTGACGCAGGGGTTGGCACCCCTAGCAGCAGCGGCGGTGGCGCCTCAGCTGCCGCGCCCTCCTGCGAAGGTGGTGCCAGCAGCGTGGACAGCGCAGCTGTGGCGGCTGCTACCAGTGCCGGTGGCGCTACTGCCATGCTGAACAGCTCACAGGGAGGCCGCAGCACCTCTCTGGGTGGCGCCAGTGCCAGGAGCCTGGGGCTGAGCAGCAGTGGTGGCAGCGCCCCACACGAGCTGGCCGGCATGTTCATGGACATGCGCTTTACCAACCCACTCGCGCACGCGACAGGCAGCGCCAGCCTTGGTGGTGGCAGCGACGGCGGCTCGTACCTCCACAACGGCGGCAGCGACGGTGGCATGTCGTACTTTGTGGCGAGTGGGGAGGGTGGCAGTGGCGGCGGCGCCCCCAGCGACATGGAGGCCCCCAGCATGCTGAGCGCGGGCGGTGCCAGCGGCCACAGCGAGGGTGGTGGTGGCGGGCAGGCCCGCCCCTGGCTGCCCGTCACGCTGGCGGCGGCGCCGGGGACTGCCACGTCAGGTGGGTACACGGGGCGTCCAAGTGAGGGCGGCGCGTCACACCTCAGCAGCCTGGGCAGCTCTGACGGCGGCGCGAGCAGCATGGGCGGCAGCATGCTGCACCTGCCGGGGCTGTCCTCGGGTGGCGGTGCATCACTGGCCGGCAGCGCAGCCTCGCACATGGTGGCAGATGTCGCTGGCGCTCGCGCGCCGCGTGCGGCCCGCGCGTCTGCTGCTTCTGAGGTGTATGATCATTCTCTGGGCGGTGCTGAAAGTGTAGTGTTGCCGGCGTCATCCGGCAGCCCGCCTCAGTCTGATGGCGGCGTGTCGGCTCTGTTACAAGCGCCTGGCATGTCTCTGGGCGGCGCCAGCAGCATGGCGCTGTCAGATGCAGCCGGCAGCCCGTCATCATCTACCGGCAGCGCCAGCACACCAGGCGTGAGCGCGGGTGGCGCGTCGCTGGCTGCCGCACGCCTGGCCGCGTCCGTGTTTGCGGGCGTGGTGGCGGGCACAGTGGTGGGCAAGCTGGCGGGCGAGGTGGCGAGCGGGTTGGTGCAGGAGCCAGCTGTGGCTGAGGTGGCGGCCCCAGCGGCAGCGCATGCTGATGTGGAGGCGCCCTTGGCCGCAGAGGTTGCCGTGACAGCTGATGCTGTGGAGGCCCCAGTGGCAGGTGCAGACGAGGAGTTCAAGGTCGCAGCGGTGTTGGAGGAGGCTGCGTGGGCGGGTACGCAGCCGTTGAGCTCCTTGGCTGCAGGGGCAGAGGTGGGGCCTGTGTCTGTGCGCGCGAGGGGCACATCGGGCGGCGGCGTGCCGGCCGCGGCTGAGCTGCTGGCGCTGCTCATGGGCGAGGGGGATGGCGCGGCTGAGGTTGCAGGCGAGGAGGCTGGGCGTGTGGTGGAAGCGGGCGAGGGCGATGAGGGCATGGGCATGGGGGAGGATGAGGTGGTGCGTGCCCTGGCTCTGAGCGCGGTCTATGGGGAGGAGCAGGGTGCCCACGAGCAGGCGGCTCAGGAGGAGGGGGAGGAGGAGGAGGCACAGGGCGGCGAGGAGCTGCTGCAGGCTGGCATGCAGCGGGGCGGGGGCAGTGGTGAATTGCCTCCAGCAGCAGTTGCGGCTGTGGCAGCTGGAGAAAGAGTGGGTGCCGAGGTGGAGGCGCCGGTGGCTGCGCCGTATGTGACGTGGTGGTCGGGCAGCGCGGCCGCAGCAGTCACGCCAGCCAAGGCACAGGCACAGGGCACGGCTGCTGGGGGGGCTGGTGCTGGGGCCGAGAAGGAGGCACAGGGCCCGGTGGACGAGGAGGACGTGTGGGGGTTCCCTGAGTCGCCCCCCGCTGCTGCCGCCACTGATGTTCCCATGGTCACCGTGGGTGCGGTCGAAGACGGGCAGGGCAGCAGTGGGACGGCCGCCAGCGCGGGCAGCGTGTTCCAGCAGCTGCCGCCACCGCCGGCGCTGCGCCTCAGCCGCGCGGGCAGTGGCGCAGGCAGCCTGCATCCCTTTGGCAGCCTGCTGGCCGGCGGGGCGGGCGGGACAGCCGCGGCAGTGAGTGACGAGCTGCGTGTGCCGCGCCTGAGCACTGCCATCAGCTCCACTGGCAGCATGGGCGGCGGCAGTGGCAAGGGCATGGGTGTGGCGGGCGGGTGGGGCGAGTGCGGTGCGGGCATGCCGCTGCCCCCGCTGCCACGCCGGCCGCTGCTGGAGCGGGGCGCACTGGTGGACCGTGCGGTGGATGCGCTGGTGGCTGGCATGCGTGCGACGGCAGAGAGCGAGGGCCGCTCGGCGGCCCCAGTCGTGCAGGCTGCGGCGGCGGACATGGCCGAGCTCCCTACTGCGCCTGCGGCTGCTGCGGCGCAAGACGCCCAGAATGGGGCCACTCGTCCCACACCCCCCAAGCTGGTGGAGGCAGCGGTGGCTGGGGCCGTGGCCATGCCCGACAGCTCCGCAGCGGCTGCTCAAGGTCGGCGTATGACGGTGGAGGAGGCGCTGCTGGCGGGCGCGGTGCTGGGGGGTGCGCACGGCGTGGTGTGCATCCGCGCCACGAGCACGCCGCGTGTCACACGCGCAGCCGACGACAATAACGGCAATGACGCTGTACTGCCTGGCACCAACGAGGGAGAGAGGGGTAGGCGCGACATCACGCTGCTGAAGGAGGATGCAGTGGGTGGGGGTGCTCTGGTGGAGGGTGGTACAGCGGCCGCGCTCGCAGCTGCAGCCGCTCGCCTGGCTTCGGAGCAGCAAGCGCACGCACCTACTCCTGCACCAGCTGCTGCAGCGGCCGCCATGGCCGTCCCGCAGATCGCTCCGGCCCGCCGCTCGCCCGCTGCACGCGTGCTGGTGCTGTGCGGCCCGGCAGGCTCCGGCAAGTCGGCGGTTGCGCTTGCGGCGGCGCACGCAGTCAGCGGCTCAACGCACACAGCTGTGTTGTCCACAGAGCAGCAGCAGCAGACTGCTGACCACCCCGCCCATGCCCCTCGGTGGACCGCTGCGCACTACGCCGACCTGCAAAGCGTGACCACTTCCGCTGGGCTGGCGCTGGCAGTGCTCAATGCGCTAGGTGCACGGCTGCCGGCGCCGCCAGGCCCCGCAGGGCTGCAGGCTGCGCTGCTGGCATGGCTGCGCCGCCGCCACCAGGCAGCGACAGGGGACATGTCCGGGCCGGGCGGTGTGCAGTGGTGGGGGCTGGTGCTCGACAACTCGGATGGGATTGCGCTGGGCCAGCTGGGGCCTGCACTCAAGGTGCGGGGCGCGCTCAGGGGCGCCAGCGTGGGTGGGGCTAGGGTGGTAGCTGTGTGCGTATGTGGCGTGTGCTGTCTGCTGTGCTAGGATGGCAAGGGTGCACTGCAGAAGCTGGTGCGAGCGTGGCTCAGGGCCGCCACGGCATGTGATCAGGAATTATGAGAAGTGCGCAAGCCGCACTTGCGCACATGCTGGCACCTCGGGCTCATGCACTGTGGCTGCCCACGCGCCTGTCCCCTCCGCAGGCGATGGCTGAGGCGTGCCCCTCCCTGCAGCTGCTCGTCACGCGCCGCCACTGGGCGCGCGGCGCCATTGCGGCTGGTGGCAGCACGGGCGGTACACACCCAGCTGCCGCCGCCAGCGCACCACCCTCCACCCCCTCCTCTGTGGATGGTGGCAGCACTGATGGCCTGGTGGCTGGTGCACTGCAGCCACCGGCTGTGGGGCTGGTGGCGCTGCGCGTGCCGCCGGTGAGCGGCGCTGCGGGGTGGCGGCTGTTCCATGAGGCGGCCGGGTCGGGTGCGGCCATGGCGCGACGGCTGGCGGCAGGGTGCGGCGGGCTGCCGGGACCCACGCTCACCCTGGGCGCGGCGTACAGGTGTGTGCGCGTGTGTGAGTTGTAGAGGAATAGTTGAGCGGGAAATAGGTGCTGAAGGGAGGGGAGTGGAGTGGCCGTGCGGAAGGCCACCCGCTGCCATGGGTACAGAGTTTATAGCGCGCCTGCACCTGTTCGCAGAATTCAGGTGAGGGTGGGTGGCGCTGCGCACTTGCATGCACACGTCCCACATAGTAGCCTTGTGGCTGTGTGCTGCAGAGGCCTGGCAGACGCTGCACAGCTGGCGGCAGCACTGGAGGCGGCGGCTGAGGGTCCTGAGGGCCCCAGCGCGGCCGCGGAGCGCATTGCAGACTCGGCTGTGGCGGCAGCGCTGTCCACGCTGCCGGATCAGGTGTGTGGGCGGTGTCAGGGGGAAGGAGTGCGCCTGGGGCTGGCAAGTATGTATGTCGGTGTATGGATGTCAGGTGTCTAGTGCTGGGGGAGCTCAGACTTTGTAAAATGCTAGTGCGATGGATGGTCCGGGCCTGTGTGCGAAGGAGGTATGCCTGGCCGTGGCACAGCAGCACACCGTATGGGTGCACACGTGCGCTGTGCCCCTTGCCTGAACCCCCGCCCGACCCCTGCACCCACACTCCTCGGCTGCAGGTGGTGACTGCGCTGGAGGCGGTTGCTGGCTACGCGGCGGGTGGCAGCTGGGTGGGCGCGGCAGCCGCCTTGGCGCTGGTGGAGGCACCCACGTCAGCACAGCTGCAGCTCACAGGTGGGTGGGGGGCATGAGTGGGGGGCAGCAGCCTTGTGGCAGCTCAGTGGCGGCCGCGTGCAGCAGGCCGGCTGGCTGGGCTTGCTCCTGCGCCTTCAAAGCTCTCATGTTTGTTTAAAAAGCCGACTCTACGGTGTGGTCATCCCCCTTCCATGAGGCCAGCCAGCTCGCAGCCCCCTATGCGCAGGTTGGCTTGGCCTGAATGACTTGTCTGCGTAGTACAGTACTCAGTACATGACAGCGTACCTCTGCACCTAAACCATGACCTGGATTGATTGGAGGCACCATGTAGGGTCGCCCGTCCCATACACATCACACTATCACACTGCCTGCCCCCAGGTGACGCGGAGGTGGTGCTGGAGCGCTTCCTGCAGCTCGGCCTGCTCACGTACCACCCGGGCCGCAGCAGCACCAGCTCCCGGGCCCCGTCCGCGTCCATGTCGCACCGCCCCTCGGCCGCTGAGGGCGGGGATGTGCTTGCAGGCAATGTTCTAGGGGCTGAGGATGTCGAGGTGGGGGTCAAGCGCATGGCGGCTGCGCGGCGCTCCATGGGCCACCACTACGCAGCGTACGTGGGGGAGGAAGAGCAGGCGGGCGGCATGGTGGCAGTGCCCGCGCGTGTGCGCGCCGCGCTGCACGCCGCCCTGGCGCCGGGCGCGGCCACGCTGCAGGCGGCCGCCGCCGCGTGTGCGACCGCGGTGACGTGCGTGGACCTGCGCCACCTGCCGCCCTCCGCGCTGCACGGCCGCGCGCAGCTGCGGGGGGAGGCGCGGCTGCGGGGCCTGGCCGCGTGCCTCGCAGGCCCTGCCTGGTTGGCGCCGCGGCCGGGCGCTGCGGCCGCCAGCATGGCCGCTCCCGATGAGGTTGGCGGGGTGGCGGCGGCGCTGCTGCGTGCGGTGCGTGCGTACAATGGGGACGTGTCACCCGTCACCGGGCTGGCTGGCGGGTGGCGGGCGGGCGTGGCTGCGCTGCAGGCGCTGGTGCCCGCGCTGGAGGGTGCGGTGGGCGGCCACCTGGCGGCAGAGCCCGCCATCGGTGGCTGGCTGCCCCGCGAGTCGATGCGCGCGCTGGGGGGCGCGCTGTGGGAGGGGCGTGATCTGCTGGGGGGGTCCGGCGGCTTCCTGGACCCAGCGACGTTGCGCGGCCTGGCAGGAGCGGTGCTGCAGTGGGCGTGCATGCAGCCGGCGGGTGCAGGCCGTAGTGAGGGCGCGCGTGTGGCGGCATTGCTGGCGGCCATGGATGCGCGGGACGCGGCGGGGCAGCGCGCGTCGCTAGCTGCCGGGGCAGCCGTGGTGCGCGCGGTGCATGTGGAGGTGGGCGCAATGAACGCGGCGCCGCCGCCAGGCCCTGTGGCTGCCAACCTGCAGGCTGACCGGCCTGATGGGGACGCGGCAGCGGCGACCATTGTCGTGCCGCTGCAGCCACCGTCTGCACGCGCCAGTGATGTCGAAGGCACTGCTGCGGCAGCTGCGGCGGCAGAGAACCTGCGGGTGGCGGCCAGCGCGCACGGCGGGCCTGATTACTTGGCAGCCACTGGGCTGCGGGCCGCGCTGGCGCACCACGCGACGGGCACGACCCAGCTTGCCGTGGCGGCCATGGATGGCCCGCTGCGTGCGGGCGCGGGCGCGGTGGCGCGGCTGCGGTGGAGTGTGAGTGAGCTGGCGCGGGTGCACGGCCACTCGCACGCACACACGGCAGGCGCGCTGGCGCTGCTGGCCGAGGCGCAGGCGCTGGGGGCGCTGAGCGCGGCGGAGGACACGGCCTCGGCACGTGCGGCGCTCCGGGCGCTGGGTGGCCACTTGGGGGAGCACGACACAGGCCAGGCCCAGGAGGATCAGGCGCAGGAGGCGAGCAAGGCCGCAGGCTTTGATGGCGTCAGCGACGAGGCCGCAGAACGCACTGCGCTGCGAGTGCTGGAGCTAGCCGGCATGGCAGCAGCCGCAGAAGCGGGTAGCGTGGCGCGGCGTGAGAGCAGCGGCTGCGTCCCCCCAAGTGCTGTCACTGATCAGCGGACCGGGCTGGCGCGTGCAGCGGCGGCAGCACACGGTGTGCTGGCCCGGCTGCGTGCGTGTGAGGGCAGGCATGAGGCGGCAGCTGCGCACTGGCAGGCGGCTGCTGATGCACGTGCTGCTTCCTTGGGCAGCGCTGCCGTCCCCAGCTCGACGGATACAGATGGTGCTGGTGTGGCAGACAGCGCCGACGCTGCCACGCACCCGGAGGTGGCGGCTGCGGCGCAGGCGATGGCGCATGCCCTGGGCGCAGCGTCTGCCGCGGTGCCCGGCCGCCATGCCGCCGCCGCCCTTCTGTCTCATCGCACGGCGCTGGAGCGGCTGACGGGCCGCGTGTGGGGCACGCACCACCCTGACTCCCTGGCGGCCATGCTGCACCTGGTGGGCTGCCTGGTGGGCGGGTGCGACGGCGGGCTGGGCAGCGGCTGGGGTGTGGGCGCTGAGGGGGAGGAGGAGACGCTGCTGCTGCTTCCCCGGGTGCTGGCGGTGCTGGTGGGACCGGGCGGCTGCGGTCGCGGCTCGGGCGGCGGGGCGGCTGGCGTGGTGGCGGTCGCGGATGAGCTGCTGGCGGTTGCGGCAGCGGTGCAGGTGCGGAGGGTTGTTTATGTTTGAGCTCACAGGACGTTGCCTGTTGTGGGTCTAGAGAGGGCTTTACGCTGAAGTATGGAACCATGTACTGGGCTGACGGGCGTGTGCTTGGGGACCGCACATTGCGTTGCTCCATACTTCGTTGGTGTCCATGCCGGCAGCTGTGAACTGCGCGTCATGATTGCACTTGGTCTCTTTACACAGCTGCCTGGGCCCCTCCTGTGCACACATACACCACAGGAAGACAGCGGGCTGGAGGCGGAGGGATGCAGCGCGTGGGCGCCCGGTGCGGCGGCGGTCGTGCCTCTCGCACGCGCCGCAGGGCTGCGGTGGCGCGCAGAGCTGCAGGCGGCGGCGGGCGAAGAGCTGCAGGTGGGCTTGTGGGAGATGGGCGGTGGTGGTGGCGGTGTGTGTGTGTGTGTGTGTGTGGAGGGGACGCTGTTGAGCGGGGCGGTGTGTGTTCGGGTTGGAAAGGGGGAGGGGCTGTTTCAGCTCAGCGTGGTGGAATGGCAGTGCTATGGTGGGAGCGGCTGTGCAGCTGCTAGGTGAGAGGTTGAGGGACCGCTGGCAGGGTCCATGACGGTCCTGGCTCTGTCCATAGCATGCCTGTGCCTGAAACGCTGATGCATGGCTTGCTTTCGTGTGTGGTGCAGGCGCTGGTGTGCCTGGACAGTGCTGCCGATGTGCTGAGTGCGGAGCTGAGGGGAGGGCTGGCACCGGCTGCACCCGACGCCCTGGTGGCTGCACCCCACACGGGTGCTGGGGCTGGTGGGCCCTGGGCGTGCCTGTCGCTGCTGGCCGAGGTGCATGAAGCGCGCTGGCGGCTGCTGCGGGGCATGGCGCGCGGCGCTGAGGCTCAGGCCAGCGCCCTGGCAGCATTGCAGCTGCGGCTGGCGTTGCACGGGCCGCACCACCCAGCTGTCGCGCGCAACGCCGCGCGGCTGGCGGTGCTGCAGGCGGACGGCGGGTGCTGGGAGGGTGCTGTGTGCCTGCTGGCGTGGGGGGTGGCCAGCCTGGAGAGCTGCGCGGCTGCTGCCGACGCGGCGGCCGCCCGCGCGAGCTGTGGCCTGCTGCTGCCCCGTGGGCCACAGTCAAGGGGCGAGGGGTGTGACACGCTGCTCGCAGCGGCCACCGCGGTCCTGAGGGAGGCGGTGGGCGGGGCGCTGGTGCGTGCGGGTGAGCTGGCGGGCGGTGCGCAGGCGCTGCTGGAGGCGGCGCGAGCACAGGTGGAGCTGGCGGACTCGGCGGCTGCGGCCGTGGCGGCAGAGGAGGAGAAACAGGGGCCGGGCCGTTCCTTGCCGACCTCTCCAACCGGTGCTCAACCTGCGGCTGCCGCCGTTTCAGGCGCAGGAGGTGCACCCATGTCGGTGGTGGCCGCGGTGGCGGCGGCGGCAGGCGTGCCGGCTGTGCGGCTTGAGGTGAGCCGTCCCGGTGCACTGGCCGACATGGCCGCCGCTGCCCGGGGCGCGGGTGCAGCTGCTGCGCGCGCAGCATGGCGCCTGGCCGAGGTGCTGGAGGAGGGAGGTGCGTGGCGGGAGGCGGCGGTTCACTACGAGGCAGCGGGCGCCGCAGCGGCCGCGCCGCTGGGCGTGGCCCTGGCTTGTGAGCTCGGCCGCGCCCGGTGCGTGTGGCGGCTGGGTGACGTGCGCGGCGGGCGGGGCCTGATGGGCGGGGCACTGGAGGGTGCGGAGCGCGCGTTGGGCGGGGCGGGCCACCCAGGTGTGGCGTGGGTGATGGGCGAGGTGGCGCGCTTCCTGCTGCACCTGGACCAGCCGGCGCGCGCGCAGCAGGTGGCACGGCGCGCGCTACGCTTGCATGAGGCCGCACTGGCGGCCGCGGTTGCGGCGGCTGGCGGCGGCGATGCGGCCGCTGCGCCGACCCGCCTGCCCGCGTCCTCCGCTGAGGCGTGCGCGCGCAGCGTAGTGGCGGGCAGCCTGGTCATCCTGTCTGACGCAGCGGGCGCGCTGGGGGACCTGGCAGGCGCTGAGTCAGCGCTGCGGCGTGCGCTGCAGTTGACGGGCAGCCTGGGCACTGCGCCCCCGCTGGCCACTGCGCCAGCGTCCAGCTCGGTATTACGCAGCGGCGCGGTGGGCCATGAGCACTTGTCTGCCCCTGCTGTTGCCCGCCTGCACGCCAAGCTCGCCACGCTGCTCAAGGTGCGTGCCTGTGCTTGGCAGCTTGGTGATGGCAGATAGACTA
Source organism: Chlamydomonas applanata (assembly GCA_001662365.1). Lineage (NCBI taxonomy): Eukaryota > Viridiplantae > Chlorophyta > Chlorophyceae > Chlamydomonadales > Chlamydomonadaceae > Chlamydomonas > Chlamydomonas applanata. Next base: position 17,617 of record BDCZ01000488.1, read on the forward strand.
TTTGGTGTTTGCATGGTGCAGGCGGGTGACCAAGGGGGTGGCTGCATTAGATCGCATAACCTCGGGCAGCAGCAGAGCTGTGGTGCCGTTGATCGAGCGGCTGTGTGTGCTGTGGGTCATGCGATCCCTGCGTGCCTCAGGGCTCAGCAGGGGCTTCCAAGGTTGGCATACTGCCCCTGACAATGGGGTTGACGCTCCACTTATGCTCTCTCGCACTCGTGCAGGTGGCTGGGCGGCGCAGTGAAGCACTTGCTGAGTTGGCCGCGGCATCGCGTGCGCTGGCAGCGGCCCTGGGCCCGTGTCATGCTGAGGTCGCGGCCGCCGCAGTGGAGGGTGGAGACATGCTGGCGGATGTGCGGCCCCTGCGCGCTGCAGTGCTGCTGGAGGCGGGCGGCGATGTGCTGCGCGTGCTGTGCGGCCCACATGGTGCGCGCAGGGCTCCTGTGCCGCAGTGACGTTTTTGTATGGGCTTTGCAGCGGGGGTGCGGCACGGCGTTCAGGCCGCCTGTGCTCCAGGCCTCCGCTTCCAAACCTGCTGCCCTGCAACTCAAACACTCCAGCAAGACAAAGGCACCACCACACCTGCCTTTGTCTGCATCCACTGCTTCCGCCTGGTCACCACCCCAGCTGCTGGTGACCATCACCGCCATGCTCATGTCTGCCCAGCAAGGCACCGCCAACCCCCTCACACTTGAATCTGCTGCATGCTTGGCACCCTTCCGGCCCCTTGACACACCACGCACCACCATGTGCCCACAGACCTGCGCGTGGTGCTGGCCGATGCACGGCTGGGCGGCGTGCACGCATGCCACGAGCGGCTGCTGGGGCAGGGCGAGGCGCTGACAGCACGCGCCCTGGCGGCGCAGCAGGCGCTGGCACCTGGCCTTGGCGCGTCCATCGCCCCGTCGTGGGCGCCCACGCTCATGCGCACCCTCACACCGGTTGGACCCACCTCCACAGGTCCTGCACGTGGGGCCAACAGCTCTCAGCTGCCCCGTAGCACCAACCTCACGCACCAGCTCTACCTGCCCGCAAGCAGCGGCGGGGGTGTGCCCAATGCCGCGCCGCCAAAGCCGCCAGCCATCACACAGCTCCTAGGCCTGCTGGCGGCCACCACTACCAGCACCTCCCAGGCCCCAGCGCCCCCCAGCGGCAGCAGCCCCTCGGTCGCTGCCGCACCCTCCTCCCCGCTCTCGCGCGCCTCCTCCTCCTCCCTCCTCCTCATCTCCCACCTGCGCTCCAATGGCGTGGCGGCACTGGACGCGCCCGGCGGCCGCAAGCCCAGTGCCACCACAGGCACTGGGCTGCGTGTGCTGGTGGGCGGTGTGAGCCTGGGCGGAGGCGGCTCCGGTGTAGACGGGCGTGCGCTGCGGCCGGGCGAGGGCTTTGAGCCCGAGGGCCCTGCAGCCAGCGCGGTGTCACTGACCGTGGCGGGCGCGTGCAGCGGGTCGGAGGGTGGTGCGCTGCTGGCTGCAGCCGCCACGCTGGCCGGCCGCCCGCAGGTGGATGGTGTGCGCGTGGCTGCGGCCGCTGCGGCAGCTGCCCGGGGCATTGCTCCGCCGTCCCTGGCCGCAGCACCTGATGGGGAGGGCGAGGGCGAGTTCCGTACGGTGTATGGGGGGGCGCCCCCGCCTGAGGCGGCGTTACCCTCTGCTAGGGCCGCAGCCCGCCCCGCAGCGCGCTTCTGCGTGCAGTTTGACCTGCTGGCCGCGTCGGCCGCGCGGCAGTTGGCCAGTGTCCTGGAGCGGCTGGGCAAGCTGGCAGCGGCAGAGGACGCGTACCGCGATGCGTTGGAGCTGTACCGCGCCGCCACCGCGGCTGCCCCGTCTTCGGCCGGCGGCTGGCCGGGCACGCTTGGCGCAGGCGGCGCACCGGAGCCCACCCAGCCCAGGGCCCAGGGTGGCGGCACTATACACGTGGTGGGGCCGCCCCTGGGCTCCATCAAGCCGTCGCTGTGCCGTGAGATTGCAGACGCTCTGGCAGGCCTGGCGCGCGTCATCACAGGCACTGCGCGTGTTGTGGAGGGGGCTGGCCCGGCCGGCCGCGCGGGCCCTGACGGCGTGCCGCACTCTGCACTGGCCGCGTGCCGGCCGGGCACAGCTGCAGCTGTGGCTGCACGGCGGCGCGCACCCGAGGCGGTGGCCGCGCTGCGTGCCGCGCTGGAGCTGGCGACCCGTGCAAGCGGTGCGGCCAGTGCGCAGGTGGCCAGTGCGCAGGCGGACCTTGCGCTGGTGCTGGCAGCACGCGGGGATGCTGACAGCCTGCGTGAGGCTGAGGCATTGGCACGCCGTGCACTGGCAACGGCTGAGCGGCTGGAGGCGACCGTGGCGAGCCCCAGTACCGGTGGCAGCGGTGGGAGTGGCGCCGCAGCGGCTGGCCGGGCTCGCCGCCGCATGGCGGCTGCCGATGCGTCGCTGGGCGGCGTGCGGTTTGAGGAGGAGGAGGAGGAGGAGGAGGAGGACGAGGGTGCAGATGGTGCCACTGCAGCGGAGGCGGCTGAGCTGGCCGCGGTGAGCGCGCTGCCGGCAGCATCCCAGCCGGCGCCAGCGCTGGGTGAGCTGGCGTGTGACGTGGACGGCGACGAAGTGGCGCGTGGGTTTGCGGTCGGCCGGCGGGACGGGTGGGGCGCGTTCACGGTCGGAGACGCTGCGGCGGTGCTGAGCGCGGTGCTGGCGGCCGACGCGGTGCTGGTGCGTGACGCGGACCCTGCGCCGGGTCAAGAGACGCACGCTGCACTTGTGGGCTGGCTGTCGGGGCAGCCAGTGACGCACCAGGCATCGGCGGCGGCCGCGGTGGCTGCGAGCGCGGCAGTAGCGGCTGCATCAGCGCGTACGTTGACGGGTGCGGGTGGCCCACAGGCCCTGCCGCTGCCCGCCAAGCGCGCAGTGGTGGGCGGCCGGGGCGCGCCCGTGGTGCTCATGATGGGCGGGAGCGGCGCGGCGGGCCGGCCCTCAGCGCCCCGCACTGCGGCAGCGGCAGCTGCCACGCGCGGTGACAAGGCGCTGGCGTCCGCACAGCGTGCACAGGCGGCGCGGCTGGCAGATGCGCGGTGCGGCCCCGGCAGCCCACTGGCTTGGGATGCCACCGCGGCGGCAGCATACGCCGCGGGCGCAGGCCTGTGCATGTGGGAGCGTGCGGAGCCGCTGTACCGCGCCGTACTGTCTGTCAAGGCCGCTGCGCTGGGGCTGCTGCACCCCGTGGTGTGTGGGCTGGTGGAGGAGGTGGCGGCGGTGGGCGCGGCCACGGGGCGCGCGGCGGACGCTGCTCGGCGTGTGGCCCGCCACCTGTCGGAAGCTGAGGCGGGCGCGGTGCGCAGCGCTGCGGCTACTGACGCTGCGGCAGGCGCGCCAGGCGTGGGGGAGGCGGCGGTGCTGGCGGCACTGGGGCGGCTGTCAGGCTTGTCAGCGCGGCTGCTCCAGCTGAGCGGTGGCACGTACGGCAAGCCAAGCGGCTCCAGCGCAGGAGGTGCCCGGCTGGGGCGGCGGGACGTGGGGCGTGACCGTGACAGGTGGCGCCGCTCCAGCGCTGGCGGCATGTGGGAGGAGGCGGGCGGGGGTGGAGAAGAGGGCGAGGAGGAGGTGGCGGAGCGCGCGGCGGTGGCGCGGCACGCACAGGTCCAGCGCGCACGTGAGGAGGCGGCGCGCGCGGCCAAGAAGGCGTCAGGCTGGTTCGCGGGCAAGAAGAGCGCAGCGGCGCTCGCGCGTGCAGCGGCGTGGGCGCTGGAGGGTGAGACGGCGCTGGCACGGGATGAGGCAGCGACGCTGGTAGTGGCGCGGCATGCGGCCGAATTTGCTGCGCCCAGCCCCAGCGGCGCGGTCGTGCTGGTGCAGGAGCGGGTGGATGAGGTGCTGCCGCCATCAGGCAAGGTTCATAAGGCCAAGCGTGCTGCAGCCAAGGTAGACGCGCCGGCAGCAGCTGCTGCACCCAGCAACGGCAGTGTGCGCCAAGGCAAGGCGGCCGCGGCTGCGGAGCCACAGGCGCACAGCGGCTGGGTGGGTGGCAAGTGGGCGGTGGCTGACACCAAGCCGCCGCAGCCGGAGGCGGTGGCAACGGCGGTGGGCACGGGCGAAGGCATGGCTCTGCTGCCTGTCGCGCCACACCTACATCCGCTGGCTGCTGGCCTGGTCATGGACCCCTCCCTGTTGCTGTGATTGTTTGTGATGGCAGCTTGTACCTTGGGGGGCAGACCTGTCGCAGCCCTGCAATGGCCTGCCCGGGAGACCGGTGCCACGCAGTGTGTACATAGTGTGACCCTTGACCAGGCAGTTTTCGTGGCGCGCAGCCCCAGCTCTATGCTGGCAGCTGGCTCTTGCCTGTTACATGATAAGATTGCAGTCAACTCACTGCTGTCAACCCATTGATGACATGTCTGGGTATGTTCTGTTATGTTCTGTTGCTGCTGTTTATTTGCTAAGGCCCAGGACGGAGGAACCACCTTGTTGCAATCTAGGTGCGTGGCACATAGCTTATTTGGCTACTTGGGCCCGCTGTAGAGGCGTGCGCCCCATTTGTTGGCAACAGCTGTTCTGAAGAGCTTGATGGTTTGGGGTGTTAGAATACAAGGGGCCTTGATGTAACACACTGAACAAGTGCAGAGGCAGTCACCAAGGCTTGGAACAGGCGGCACGCTCTTTTCTCTGAAGGACGGACAATCAGTCGTGTGGACACACCTCACATCTCACAGAGCTGCAGCCAGCAAGCTGGTGTGTGCTAATATGTGCAGCATCTCTGCATGAGCTCTAACGACTTTGTAGCCCAGCACCTACCCCAGCGGCAGGACGGAAAGGCGCCCCACCCCCACTGACTGGCATACCCCTGCCGCTGGAACGTGAAGCGATAGCGGCAGCCAGCAACTTGGAGGGCTGGCCCTGCTGAGCACCCCCGCCACTGCCACCATGCCCGCCAAACACGCGGCCAGCTGCCGGCGGCTGCTTGGGCCCTGTGCCGGCCCCCAGCATGCGCTGCACGTTGGCCACGTACGCCGCCAGCCCCGGCAGTGACGCGACTGCTGCAGTTGAGGACACGGACAGCGGCTGTGCATGACCGCCGTGCAGCGGTGCGCGGCTGTGGCTGATGTGCGGGAGGTTGGGGATGGTGGAGTGTGCTTGTGTGGAGGGCATGGCGGCAGAGTCATGAGGCGCGCGCTGAGCGGGGTGGCTATGAGCGATGGCGGTGCCCAACAGCGCCTGGTGCCCGGGCCACATGACAGGTGCGCCCCCGGTGCGAGGCCTTTGGCTGGTGTGGTTGGAGTCGGGCTGTGTGCCCGGTGGCGCGAGCCACAGCGGGGCACCGGGCGCGGTCGCAGCTGCCAGCGTTGCATTGGCGGCCGCATTGATGTGGGTTACGGGCGATGCGTGTTGCATGGCGCTGTGACGGCTGGGTGAGCCGAGGTGGTCGGTGGGGGATACGTCCCGGCTGCGTGCGGTGGTGCCTCCCAGCATGCTGCTGCCCATGGTCAGCGGCACAGCTGTACTGCCGGCGCCGGCGTGGCTGTGGTCCCGTGCGCTGGCGCCGCCACTGGCCACGCCAGTGATGCTCGCGTGCGCCGCGGCCGCGGGTCGCAACGCGTTCAAGGCTCCGCCGTGCGAGGGTACTGCCCCAGCTGCTGCTCCGGGGCTGTGGCTATGACTGTGGCTGCTGCTGCTGTGGTGGTGGTGGTGGCGGTGGTGTCGGTGGCGGTGCTCTCGCGGGGGTGATTGCCCGCTGTCCGCTGCCCCTACTGCGCTTGCATCCTCTGTGCCTGCACGCTTGCTGTGGTGGCGGTGGCGGTGGCGGTGATGGCGGTTGTGGTGGTTGTGGTGGTGGTGGTGGTGTGAATGGTTAAGATGTTGTTTTTGGTGGTGGTGGTGATGAGCCCCCCCGTCCTCGGCCGCCCCGTCGCCCCCGGTCACCTCACCCTGTACCGGATAGGCCTCGAGGCTGTGATGCCTGCGGCGCGACCTGTGCCAGCTGCGGCTGTGGTGGTGGTGGTGATGGTGACGGTGGTGGTGTTCATGTGCCTGAGGCGCTGTGTCCGCTTGGTTGGCGGCCTGGTTGGGCTGCACAGGCCGTGGCAGCTGCAGCGCCTGCGCAGTGCTTGCGACCTGCTCGTTGAGATGGTGCGCGTGGTGGTGGTGGTGGTGGTGGGGTAGCTGCTGTGCAGCCTGGCCGCCTGTGGCGTGGTGGTGGTGGTGGTGTGTGTCTTGAGCGCCAGCACCCGGCTGCTCACGCGCGTGACGCGCCGCCGCAGCAAGGTGCGGTGCGTTGAGAAAGGTGGAGGCATCGCCGATGGAGTTGATGCGCTGCGGCGCGGGCCCGCTGCCCGGTAGCAGGGGCAGCTGCGGCTGCAGCGGCAGCTGGTACAGCACGCTGGTAGCAGCAGCAGCTGCTACTGATGCTGTTGTAGCCGCTGCTGTTTGGGGCAGCGGGCCCGCTGCAGCCAAGGAGGTGGCAGTGGAGGAGGGCGGGCCGTGTGGAGGCACCTGTGTACCTGCTGCACGTGCGCCAGCCGCAGGCACGACAGCAATGCCATGTGCCAGTTGCGCACGTGATAATTGAGCCCCAGCCAGAACCGAGTGCTGTAGCTCGTGCTGCGAGGGCTGCAGGGGCATGCCTGGCGCACCCAGTGCAGAGTTGGGCTGGGCCATGGCGCTAGGCCCCTGAGTGCCGGCGGGAGAGGACCAGGCTGCCATGTCCAACAGCCGCACAGCACCCACACCCTCTGCTAGCGCAGACGCAGCAGAAGGGTTGGGTAAGCCGGCATGTGCAGCAGGGCTGCGTGCCCCAGCCTTGGCTAGCCCCCCAGGTGACCTTGCGCCCACAGCCGTTCCAGTGCCCAGCGGGGATGCCGCACCCCCCTGCACAGGCTTGGCGCGTGCTTTGCGTGCTGCGCCGCCCCCCTCGCCCTCCAGCGCCGCCTCAGCACTCGCCGCGTGGCTGGTGCCCCACGCCACGCTGTGCCCCGCAGTGGCCACGGACCGCGTGTGGCTGCGGTGGGGTGACAGGGGCGCGTGCCCGCTGGCCGCCAGCCGGATGTTTTGCTGCTGCAGTGACACGAGCGCTGCGACGGCGGACGTGACATCAGCGGGGGTGCCTGCCGGCACCTCACTTGTGCCACCAGCTGGGGCAGGCATCAACGACCCCGCCAGGCCATCGTCAAGCCCGTTGAATTGCTGGTGGTGGTGGTGGCGCGCAGTGGCGGCGTCACTGAAGGGTGCGTCGCCCTCAGCCGTGCCCTCTGCGACCGACGCCAGCCCACCTGCACCTGCGCCCCCGCTGGGCCCTGATTTGCCGCCAATCGGCGAACCCCCAGTGCCAGCTGCCTTAGTGCCCGTCTCCACGGCCGCTGCAGGCGCTGAGGCCGACAGCAGTGTGGAGCCGCGTGAGCCTTTCCGCCGCCGGCCATGCCGCACCGGTGCGACAGGGGCGCCGGCCCCGGCCTCTGCTCCCGTTGCTGCCATCGCCGCCGCAGTACGCGCCTGCTGGCGGGCGGTACGGCGCGTGTGGTGGCGCATGGAGCGCCGCCGCTCATGTGCTATGCTCGCCATGCGCGCCACGGCCGCCTCCGGATCAACCGACGCCTGCACAATCGTGGCCGCCACGTCCGCCACCTCTTCATCGCCCAGCACGCCGTCGGCGCCCCCACCCACCAGGCCCAGCTGCGCGCCCAGCTCACCGCCCGCTGCGCTGCGCTTGCCCGCCAGCTCCTCCGCCAACGCGGCAGCGATGAGCTCGCGCAGCACCGCCTCGCGCGCCTCGGACGCGGTGGACGCCTCGGCAGCCGCTGCGGCCGCGGCCACGGCATCGCGCTGCGCCACCCACGTGTTCATGTGGCTGATGGTGGCCCGGTGGGGCGGCACATGGCCGCCGGCCTCCGCGGTGCTGTTCCTGCTGCCCTTCTTCTTGCCCCGCGGCAGTGGCGCATGCACCGCGTACGTGTCGTCGTACTCCTCGGCCTCCTCCCCAACCCCCTCTTCCTGCCCCTCTGCGCTTCCGCCTGCACCCTGCTGCCCAGCACTGCCACCCTCCCTGTCGTCCCCCTCCCCGGCAAGCGCCGGCGTGTGCCCGGCCTCCCGTGTGCTGCGCCGCGACGCCGCGCGGGACCCGATGCGCCACTGCGAAGTGGGCGAGTCTGGCGGCAGCAGCCCAAGCGCCACGCGTGCCGCGTGCATGCGCGCGCCCACCATCTCATCCACCTGCTTGCGCAGCACATCGGCCAGCTGCTCCGGGGTGGCAGCGGTGGCCACCGCCCCGATCAGCCCCAGCCCATCCTTGAACATCATGTGGTGCAGCATGCCAAGGCCAGACACGAATGCGACCTCAGCTGCGTGTGGGCCAGATGCCAGGTCCAGCCCAGCCAGCGGGCCGGTGCCCGCCCCGCCCCGGCTGCCAGGGGCGCGCGACCTGGAGCGGTGGTGGTGGTGGTGGTGGTGGCGCCGGTGGTGGCGGTGGCCATGGCCGTGCTCATGCTCTGCAGTTAGGATTTGCGTGTGGTGGGTTGGGGTGGGTTTATATGGGTCTGCAGATGCCAAGGAGAGGGGCCGCGCCTGCAGCATGGCACTGCCGATGCTATGGCACGGCACAAGCACCATACGCTTGCTCATGTGAGGCAGCACACAAGTGCATGAGGCACGGGTGGAGGCCGCGCACGCACCTGGGTCACCTGAATCGGCGGCGCTGCTGCCATCTCCGTCGCCCCCACTACGGGAGTGAGACGCGGAGCGCGACGAGCGATCACTGCATGATTCGCTGCCACTGCGGCTGCCGTGCTCGCCGTGGTGCCTAACCGTGGCCGCACGCGATGCGGCACGCGAGCGGGCGCCACCGGGTGAGGGTAGCTCGTTCTGTGCATGCTGCGGCGGTGCGGCCTTGTGCGTCAGGTTGTGGAAGTGCTCCGCTTCGAGCATCGGCCGCGCAGCGCTGCGCGTGGCAGTGGACGTGGGGTTTGACAGGGTCATTGCGGACACATGAAGACGATGGTCGCATGTGTGCACGGTATGAATACTATGGAATGCTAATGCGGAGGCGCATGTCAGTGCGTTGGCGCAGTGGTACGTGCAGGGCGAGACACCACCAGGGGTGTGCGCAGGCAGGCTGTGCGCGTGGTAGCCGGCATGAATGCAGGTTGGCAGCTGGCCAGCCAGATGCAAGGTGTAATCAGCAGCATCACCCACGCTAACGCGCGCTTCATGGCGTCGGGGGGCGGGGCTCCGCTGGCGCTGGGCCGCACGTCGCCCCCGCTGCTGGCCCCCGCGTTGGAGGGGGGGCGCGGCGGCCTGAATGCGGCCCGCGCCGCGCCGGGTGCGCTGCCCTCGCGGCTGCTGTCCGATTGCGGAACCCCCTTCGACGTCGCCACCTGCGCGGTTGCATGCCGAATAATACGCCGCTTGCTGCACATTGGTCACCTGGCCGGCATCAGAATTTGGTGCTGAGGATGTTCGTTGGGGAACGGTCTACACCTAAGAAATCTGATGGCAGGCACACCGATCCCTGGTGTAGAAGCATGCCGTGAGCAGCAGCCGCCAGCCCCAGCCCGCCAGGGGTCCCCTGGCGCCATCGCCCACCCACCCCCTCCCCCGTTCCCTGCGTGCACTGGCTTCTGTTCCCTTTGCCCAGGCGCCACGCACCAGGTGGGACAGGTTGCCGCCGCTGGCCAGTGCGCGCCGCATGAGCACCGCGGTGCTGGCCGCCTGCTCGGCAGCTGCTGCCAGCTGTGACGAGGTGCGCGAGTCGGCCGAGTGCGCAGATGAAGCGGTGGATGACAGGGCGGAGGAGGCGGTGGAGGACGTGTCTGATGAGGAGGAGTAGGAGGAGGTGGAGGCGTCGGAAGAGGTGACCTGAACAGGGGGGTATGGCAGTGAATGGGGGGTGGTTGAGCGGGGTGGGAGTGAGAGGTGTGGGGCTGGGGCAGGGCTCTCACAAGGGCTCTGGAATCTGGGGCGCAGGTGCAGGCAGCCTGCTCCAGGCCTGTGCAGCAGCCAGGTGACTTAAACCAATGCGGGCGGCAGGCAGTAGTCTGGCACATGGCGAGGTATGACACCCAGACTCAAAATGCACAGGTCTTGCTAGCCACCGGCCTTCCTGGACCCCAAGTCGACATGCCGCACGGCTACTGGTAAGCAGCATGCACACTGCCGCGCTGGCTGCACGACCCTGGCCATACGGCACACGCCTCGCACCTCATCATCCTCATCGTCATCGTCATCCTCATCGCTGGCCGCCTCCTCGCCGTCCGTACTGCTCATAAGGTCACTTGCGCCGTCCAGAGCCAGCAGTGCTAGCTCCGCGTCGTCGTCTGCCGCGGCGCCGCCATTGCCACGGGCGCCCCTAACCCCGCCCGTCATGCCCCTGCCGGAAGATGCGCCAGCGCGGGCCGCGTTGCGCCGAGCGGCCGCCTCGATGCGAGCCAGCAGCGCGGCTGCCGCCTCGGGCCCCATGTCCTGAAGCGCCTCCAGGGACAGCTCAGGGGGTGCAGCCTGGCCCTGCCGGGTGCCGCGCGCCCCACCTGCACCCATGCGGCCGCGCTGCGGCCCACCACCTGACCGCACGCCCCCGGCACCGCCCCCACTGCCGGCCCCGCCCTTCCTGCGCCCGCCGCTGCCGCCCTGGCCCCCCTCCTCGCCGCCCCCCTCCTCCTGCACCGCAGCCAGAGCCGCGTCCGCTGCCGCCTGCCGCTCGGTATCGCCCGCGCGCATGGACAGCTTGAGCCGCAGGGACTCGATGCGCCGCAGCTGCGCGCGCGCCAGCTTGGCCATCTGAGCTTCCTCTCGCGCCTGCGGTGTGGTGGGGCGGGTTTGTCGTGTGGGGAGGTGGGGGTGGGTGGGGGAGTGTTTGAACACACATGCGCGTGCATGCAAGCCACGGCGGCCGTGAGGCCCGCCTCCGCACCCCATGTGTGTGCCTGCACGCGTATGTGGCCGCGCTGGTGGCGGCATGGTCGTGCAAGGTGCATGCACTGCCACCCGCAACCTCCCCACCTCCCCCCCACCCCTCTGCCGTCCGCACAAGCGCGATGCCACCCACCCGCGCCGCCGCCGCCTTTTCCGCCGCCTTGGCTGTGCGCCGCTCCTCGGCCCGTGCCTCACGCACTGCATCCCGCTCCGCCTCACGCGCCTCACGTGCGACCCGCTTGGTCTCCGCCCTGCCGTGTGCACCACACGCATGCATGCCATCAGCACCCAGCACGAGGTAAGCCCGAGGGTGGTGCAGTTTGACAGTGGCATGTCTTACTTTCAATCCCTGAGACTATGCCTGCAGCACCGCAAGCTCAGCTTGCGCAAAGCCGTGTAATGATGGTGATGATGAGGTAAGCCCCATGCGCACGCGACCATCATGGTGGCACACAGGGGCTCAGAGACCTGGGGGCACCATTTGCTCACGCCACATGGGGACACCAGATGGCACACAGCTTACAGCCTCCCACCCCGCATGCAAGCACCAGCAACCCGGCCTGCGGCCAGCGCCCTGCACAACCCACCGCCGGTCGCGTGCCGCGCGCCGCTCCATGCGCCCCGCCTCGCGCCGCGCCGCGCGCCACAGCTCCTCCTCCCTCATGCCCGCCGCCGCCCCGCGCGCGCGCATCTGCTCCACCAACTTGGCTGCCAGCGCCTCGGTGCGCGCGGCCTCATCCCGTGTGGCGGGCCGGTCGCCCACCCCCTCCAGGTAGCGCGCCTTGACCCCGCCCCAGTCCAGCTCACCCACATGGCCCGACGGCCAGGCGGTAGCCATGCAGCGCGCGCGGAAGGCGCGGAACGCGCGCTGGATGACGGTCGCCGCGCGCACCTCGCGGCCGAACGTGTCCAGCAGGAACACCCACGGTGCGGGGCCAGGGGCCGCCTGCACGGGCGGTGTCATGGTGCGCATGGCAGGGCAGCAGTGGCGGGCAGCAACCGGCAGTGGTGGTGGCTGCATGACGGGTGATAGCTCGGTTTGTGCATGCATGGTTGGCCCATGGCCTGGCAGCCTGCAGGTGTTTGGCGCATAGCACACAGCCAGCATGCATATTCAGCACAGGGCACGGACACACACGCCCTGCTCCCCACCTCCTCCTCCTCCACCACGGCTCCGTCCGGCTTCCACCGCCCCTCCATCTGCGCCCGGATACGCTGCGGTGGCGCAGGCGCAGGCGACATGTGCAGGGCAAGGGCGTGTCAGGGGTGCCGCTGCAGGCAGCGGGGTGCTGTGGGCCACCCCTACAGCCTGCCGCTGGCTAGGACCCCGCAAGCAGCAGCACCCAGCCCCACACAACCCAGGCCCCTGCCCTTGCTCCTGCCTACCCCCCTACCGTGAGCGTGGAGTCGACCGAGTGGTCGATGTAGTCGTGGTTCAGCGCCGACACCTGAGTCGTGGTCGCGTTGAACGTGGCGGCTGCGGCGGAGAGGGAGGCAGGGCGGGCGTGTGTGTATGTATGTGAAGGAGTGATGGTGAGGGCACCAGGTCGGCAGGTGGCTGGCAAGGTTCTTTCATGCTGCGGCAGGCCGAATAGCTTGGTGCGGTAGCTGCATACAGAACCACATATCCACGTGCAGCCCAGTGTGGCTTCACCACACCACCGACGTCAAACCCCTTCCCTCCGCCAGCCTACCCCAACCCCCCACCTGTCATGGAGCGGAAGCGCAGTGCCTCGCGTGCAGGCAGCATGAGAAGCAGCTCCTGTAGGTCCGCCTGGTCCACGTCATCGGGGTCTAGCCGGTCAAGCAAGTCCTGGGGGTGGGCGAGAGCGGGATTGCGAGTTGATGGGGAAATGGTGACAGGCGAGTGCCAGCTTGTGCTTTACGCTGTGATGCAGGGTCATGTGCGGGCCCTGCCCCTGTACCTCCCAATGACTATGGAGTGCCGCACCGACCCAGCAGATGCACCCGCCCACGAGGCTGCAGCCACTGTCCCACGCTGGGCACCCTCAAGCTTCTGCCTAGAGCTGAGTGTTGTTGTGAGCGCCTCCCCTCGGCCCCCAGGACACACACACACACGGCCGCAGCGCCCCGCACCTGCATGCCCGCGTCGCCGGCCCACGTGCTCGGCCGCGCCTTGAGCTCAATGATCCACTCGGCCAGCCACTCGTGGTGGATGACCACAGGCCGGCCGTTCAGCCCCTCAATCACCAGCTCATACTTGTCAATGCGCGCGCGGCGGCTCTTGTGCTTGCGGTGGCCACGCCGTGAGCGGCCCGACTTGGTGCTGCGTGCCGAGCGCATGGAGTACGCGGACGCAAAGGACCAGCCAGAGCCGCGAGACCCCATGCCACCTCGCGATGGCCCGGGCGTCTTGAGCATGTCCGGTGGCGAGCCGGGCGGTGTGTAGCCTGCGGCGGGGAGGGAGCACCACGTGTGTGTGCGTGTGCGTGTGCACGCGCAGTCTGTGCATGTTCGCCTGTGTGCGTACGCATGCTCAGCATGCGATCGGAGGTCTTGGCAGAGCCAGCGTGCCGAGTCCCCAACCTGGTTGTACACGCGTGCAGCACGCTATGCCGTGCCAGTGCCAGGCGTGTCACCGGTTGGCAGCCTGTTGCGAGACCACTCACCAATCTTGACATGCTTCTTGGGGGGCGCAGGCGCCTGCCCCTGCACAGCACGCATGTGGCGGAGCATGCATGCGGCTCTTGCATGCCATGCACACTAAGCCATGTCCGCTTCAGAGCATACGGACGCAGGAGCGGTCGACAGCGCAAGAGCATTGCGCAGAATTTCAGCATCAAACCAGCCCCGACGAAGCATGCTCCTGCCCTGTCTCTAAGCCCAAACAAAGTGTGGCTGCAATATAACCTGCCTCGAATTGCTCTCCCTCCACATCCGAATGGTGCGCGCCAGCCCACTCCTCCTCCACCAGGTCCAGTTCATCATGACCATCTGACACGGTAAGCGGTGTACGGGATAATGGAGCTGGCGGGACTGGTTTCTCGGGACCAGCTTGTGCAGCCATGCTGCTCACGTGTTTATCCTATCTATGCCAGTTAAAGTCCATTTTACCAACCATACCACGCAGCCAAGTATCGCGGGGACTAAAGAGCTTAATCTTGCGGCAGGACAGGTCAGGCAGTACAGTTGGTGCTCAGCTCGTTTTTTCGATGAGATCCACCAGTCCAGCTTAGGAGTACACCTCCTCCCTTTAAAATCACGCCCTTTGGCGTCTCTTATCTTATCTTACCGCGGAGGGCGCCTTTTTAACGCGGAACGCTGGAGGATGGAGGGACATGCTGTTGAAACCTTCGAATCAGACCCTAGAACATTCGTAGCGTGACGATCACGTTATTGTAGACAGCATGTGCAGAGGCAGATCACTCCCACGTGCCAGTGTCTGGGAACAAACGTGGCCGCACATCGACCTGCAGACAAGCACCAAAAGCAAGTAGCCAAGCACTCTTCACCACTTGCTCACTGTTTACTCGCAGGTCTGCGAGATGCAAAATATGGGTGTGGTTTTCAGCGGTCTGCGTCAGCACACGGTCCACTTTACAGACTGCCAGCCATTGTATGTCCGATCTCTTCTCTTCGGGCACGCACAAATCGTTGGCGCAGCATGCAACATCCATGTCCTGCGTGTGTGTGCCTGAGCGCCGGCCGGTAAATGCGCGGCCCTGCCTGCAAGCTCAGCATGCCCACACACACACTGTTTTAGGTAACTTACATGAGCCATGGCCTGCAACACAGCCCTCAGACAGAGCAGTAATCAGTGCACATTGAGCTCCATATCTTGATCCCGTCCAAAACTGTGCACACCCCGCCTTTTCATGTGACTGGGTCGCCAGCACTTGCTCAATGCTGATGTGTGCGTCTCACATCAGCCCCCCCCCCCCCCCCCCCCCC
>BDCZ01000488.1:33266-46452 GCA_001662365.1 Chlamydomonas applanata
TACGAGTGTCACGTCAGTGGAAGATGGGCTTCAGCGGCGCGGCGCGCACTGCTGACAGGTCAGTCGCTGCGTCCAGGTCCTCGTCCAGCTCACCCACGACGGCACTGCGAGGTGTCGGGAGTGGTGCGGGGTTGAGAGCAGGTGGTGGGCCCGGGCGCACAGCAAGGTTTGGTTGCGCAGGGTTTAACCCCACGACCGTTCACCTTTACCCGGTTGTGCTTGCAGCAGCGAGCGCCGGAGGGGTGTGGGGCCCGTCACGCAGGCACGCAGGCGGTCCCTTTCCTCACACCTCTGCCCCGTTCCATCACAGCCCCTGCCCCAACTCACACGTTGTCGCCGCGGACCATGTACAGCCCCAGAGGCAGCTCCTCCACGCCTGACTTGGCGCTGAACACGCGCTCCCGAGCGTCAGCAAGAATCAGGTTGTTGGTCTGGTCATAGCCGCGTAGGATGCCCTGCAGCCAGCGGAGCGAACGGCGTGCACAGATAGCATCTACAAGGGAGCAGTCATCATCAGCGGCGCCTCAACATGTGACTGCTCCCCCAAGCGTCCCATAGTCCCATTGCATTTGCGCCACAGGCACAGGAGTCCTGCATCAAAGCGTGTGAGCACAGGGCTGCCCATCCATCACACCCTGCCACAGCAGCCGCACCAGCAGGTTGCGGCCGTCGTTGGTGATGACCGAGACGGTGGCTGCACCACGTAGAGCGGGCAAGGGTTTCAGCTACAGCACGCATGTCGCCCACAGGATGTGCCATGCATGCATCCTGTTCCATGCACACGTCCCGCATGGAGTGGGTGCTACACAGCCATGTGCACACATACTGGATGGGCATATTCTGTAAGTCATCTGCAGACCATCCACTCACTGTCCACCAGCCATGACAACCCAGCGTCACCTCCACCTCCCCCTTGTTGCTTAGCCATGGTCACCAAGTCCAACACGGCTTTCTTAACGAGCCGTCATGCAGACGGAGCAATGGGTGGTTGTGGAATGGATAGCTTCACAATGTGTAGAGCGATTGATCGGCACTTTGTGAGTTGCTGGATTGATGACAGCAGCGGGTAGCCTGCAGTCCAAATGCTTAGCAACTGAGCCCACACATCGGCCAGATCACTGATCATTTGCAGGTGGAGCTCATTCTTTGCATCATCGCCGCTGTTGTGCCCCAATCGTGTAGGCGTTGTCTGATCAAAAGTTGCAATCCCATTCCATTGCGCATCCTCGTTTATCCACCGTTGAGTACAGTTGGGTAGCAGCCACCATGCAACTCTCCGCATCAGCACGTACTCAAGGTTGCTTAGCCCGTCGCACGAATGCTGTCAGGCAGCCAAGCTTGTCAGTGCAGCCAATGCACAGGGTTTCGTTGTCCCGTCAATCAACCGTAGTTCGCGCTGGCAAGGTGAGAATTAAACGCTACTGAGGCTCCTGGCTGACTGTTGGGCCCTTCTAACGTGGCTATGATTTCCCCCCCCGTCAAACGGCATGCGTTGCAGGTCAAGAAGATCACCGGCGAGGAGCTTGAAGTTGCGATTCAGGAGCGCGACACGCCTCTGATCGTGGACTTCTTTGCAACGTGGGTGCAGCATCGCTGGCGGTTTGCTCGTGCATACCTGTACCAGCGTTGCTGCAGCAGTATCGCGTGCGCACGCTTGGAAGAAATGTAATCAGTTGGGGATGTGTCTGCACATCACATGGCACGCAGCATGCCACGACCATGCACGGCATATCACAGCGCGCGCATGCTATGCCAGTGCCATTAACGCTGGTACTGTCATGTGGCCACCTGCACTGCTGCATGCGCGCAGGTGGTGCGGGCCGTGCGTGCTGCTGGCCAAGGAGCTGGAGCAGGTGGCTGAGACGCTGGGTGACAAGGTCAAGGTGCTCAAGATCGACGTGGACGAGAACCCGGTGCTGAGCTCCCAGCTGCGGGTGCGTGTGCTGCCTTGACCTGCGCCTGGCACAGCCCGCGCCGTCGGGGGGAGCTGCGGCATTTGACCGGCGCACGACTCGCCATCAACGTGCTCATTTGTGGCTGGTGCGTGCAGATTGAGGGCTTGCCCACCGTGGTGTTCATCCCCAAGGACGCGTCCAAGCCCGCGCTGCGCACTGAGGGCCTGCTGCCCGCGGCACAGATCATTGAGATTGTGAACGACCTGTGAGGCTGACTGCAGGAGGAAGGGCCCGTGCAGTGGGTAAGGGTATGGGTTGGGTAGGGAGGGTGAGGTGGGTGGTGCATGGCTTTATGAAGCAGAGCCGCCAGCTGCTCGTGCTCTGACAATTGCTCTGACAATGCTCCGGTGGTTCAGTGGGAGCTACTCAGTCCATATGATGAAGACACAAGCTCTGATACATGCCCGACAGAAACACTTACATGTGCTTGGCACACACACAACTGTAATGTGTAAGATTCGCAAGGGGGCTTCCCCCAACTGCCGGATCCGCCCTGCATTGCAAGACATGGGTGCTTGAGTGCAGCTCAGGGCCGGCTGCGCCCCTGCGCCACCTGCGTCGCTGCCGCAGCCTTGCGTGTGTACCACGCGCAGTCCAACTGTGCCAGCAGCTCCAGCGCCACCAGCCGCCCCTGCTCCACCACAGCCCCACTGCGCACGCCCCTGCCCGCGCCTTGCAGCTGCGTGGCCAGCGCGCCGTCACGCAGCGAGCCATATGCGGCGACGGCTGCGCCCTCAAATGCCGCTGCCGCCGCTGCCATGGCTGTGTATGCATCCCTGCCGCTGGTGCTGCCACTGGCACCCCCACCCCCCGCCTGTGACGAACTGGCCTGCTGTGCCTGCCCCGCGAACGCACCAGCAGCGACAGCCAGCTGCTCGCATGCACACAGCGCGGCCACCACCGCTCCGCGTACATGCTCTGCCACAGGGCTGTGCACCAGGCCCGCCGCCATGCCACCACCCCGCGCCTCCTGCAAGCTCACCAGGCCTGCCACGCGCTCCGGGTGCAGGAAGCATGCGGCAGCTGCGGCGGCCAGGTAGCCCGCATGCACGCCCGCCATCTGCTCCACATCCATCCCACCTCCAGCCCCTGCACCGGCCCGCAGCCCGCGCTCTAGCGCTGCGCAGCATCTCCCCATCAGCGCGCCGGCTGCATGGCGCTGCACCGCAGCCACAAAGTGCATGGCCGCCGACAGCCAGCTGCGCACCGCCTTGAGCCGCCGCGTCGCGCGCTCCCGCACGCCCCTGTCCACGCCCGCCGCCCCCTCCTCCATCGCGGCGGCCGCCACCGGCTTGCCCACCGCCAGCCACGCGCGGTGCAGCAGCCCCGCGCACAGCCGCAGCCGAAGCAGTGCACTCGCCACGTCGCCGTACACGGCCAGTACAGCGCGGCCGGTGTCGCTGGCCGCGCCCCCAGCGCCCAGCAGCACCGCGCTCACCGGCCACGGCACGTCGGGCACCAGCACGCACGTGTCCGCCGCGCCGCCTGCCCCCACACCATACACGTTGGCAGTGCCCAGTGTTGTGGCGCTGCTCGCGTGTGGCGCGCCCCACACGTCCCTGCCTGCAGGTGCGACGCCACCCCTGACCGGTGTGCCCTGTGGCGTGCTGCTGCACGAGGCCGCGGCTGCGTCCACCGCCAGCTGCAGCGCGCGGCTCGGCAGGTGTGTGCGCCCAGCACCGCCCGCATCTGCCCATGCGGCCGCCCATGTGGCTGCCAGCCTGTCACACAGCGCCTGAGCCCAGTCGCCCGCCTCCATGAACAGGAACCGCCTGGGGCACACAACACAGCCACGGGGGGGTGCATGTATGAGAGCGGGTGGGGGTTCGGCAGGTAGAGGTGTGGTGGGCCAGCCGCAGGGGCACACCAAATACCTGTGGTGTGTGGGCAATGGGCATGCCTAGTGAGCCACGAGCAGCTGCTCCTGCAGCGCACAGCTGGCCGCACCTGAGGTCCGCCGCCACGTCCAGCAGCCGCAGCTCGCCCAGCATCAGGCCCCACAGTGCGGCGCTGGTGAGGCTGTAATGCGCGCGGATGGGTTGCACCAGGCACACCTGCAAGATGAGGTGGTGTGGTGTGGTGTGGTGTGGGGCAGAAGAAGCGTAAGGGGCTGGGCATCAATGTAACATGAAGAACGTACAGCATGGAAGCAGGTACAAGAGGCCACGTCAGCAGCAGTGGCAGCGGGGCGCGCGCACCTCAAGCACTGCTGACACGGGCGCCAGCACCTCCTCATTCAACACACCACTCTCGTCGTTGCTGCCCCCCGTACGCACGTCCTGCACAGCGCCCGCCTGCCCGCTGCTTCCCTGCTGCCCACCCACGTCCCCATCACCCCACTGATGCACCACAGCCCATTTCCGGCGCTGCGTGCGTGGTGTGGCTGGGCCCTGCTGCTGCGGCTGCTGCTGTGTGCGGCTTGGGCTGAGCGGAGTGGCCACGCGTGTCGCTGTAGGAGCGCCGCGTGGCTGCAGCTGTGGCGCCCCAACCGCCCCCCGCGCGCGGGAGGTGGAGCGGGAAGGCAGGCCTGCAGGACCGCGCTCGACCCTGCCCATGCTGCGATCAGGTGTGCCCACCCGGTGCGGCTGCGGCTGTGGGGCCTGGCCGGGCCCGGCCGTGTCAATGCCCAGTGACCATGCGGGGTCGTGCGTGGTGGGCAGGCCTGCCGCACGAGATGCCACGGACGAGCTGGGGTGCTCACCCTGTGTCAGTCCCTGCACCACCTCACATCCATCCACTGCGCCCGCACCACCACCTGCCTGCCCCTCGTCCCCAGAGTCAGCATGCTCCTCCTCTGCCGCCGCCTCCTGTTGTGGCGGGGGTTGGGGCTGGTGCTGGTGGGCGGCGGACAGCGGCCCTGGCGTCGCAGGCAGCACGCTGACAGCAGGCGGTGGCGTTCCGGCAGCCGCTGCTGTGCGCGCGGCTGCCACCGCCTGTGACAGCTCACGCAGCTCCGCCAGCTCCAGCGCCTGCGGTGTGGTGCGGCAGGGTAGGGTGGGGGGTGGGGTGGGAGAAATGTGAGAGGCGGTGCAGGTGTCGCGCATGGGGGGTTTTCTGCTGGTTCTATTCAGCAGGTTTGTGTGGTGGCATGCCAGGCTGGCTAGCATAGCAAGCAGGGAGCAGGAGCACAAGAGGCACAGCTGCAGCAGCACTGCCAATAAGCACATGTATGTTCTGCGCTCTGCAGCATGAGGTCCACCCACCTCCCACAACGCTTGACGTGAGGGCGCCAGTGCAAGGCGTGCCGAACGCCACTGCCGACGTGCCACCTCCCCTTCCCTGCCTGCCGCTGCAGCTGCCGCAGCCGCCTTGTCCGCCCGCCGCGTGCGCACCACCTCCTGACGCAGCGCGGCCACTGCCGCCGCGTGCTCCTGCAGCGCCGCTAGCGCCAGCACCTCCTGCTCCTCGCGCACAGCCGCTGCTGCAGCATCTCGGCGGCTGCGCTCAGCAGCGTCCATGGCGGCGCGCTGCTCCGCGGCTAGAGCAGCACGCGCCGCGCGCGCCTCCTGTGCCGCGGCATCCTTGGCTGCGCGCGCCGCGTCACGCGCGGCCATGGCCTCCTGCAGGAGGCATCACACAGCACGCCACGTGGTATCAGGCATGCTGCGCAGTGCTGGTGTGAGCATGCGGCTGGGTGCTGGTGCCCCATGGCTCACAGCTTCTCTCTGCTACACCCATCCACCTCGCAGTGTGCCCATGGCTAGCCTGCACCCACCCACGCCATTGCATGCACCCATCACGGCATACCTGCGAGCGTGCCGCCGTCTCGAGATCTGCAGAAGCTGCCGCTGCAGCCGCGCGGCTGGCCAGCAGGGACAGGGTGTGGCGCACCTCCGCGGCCGCATTGGTGCTGTGGCGCGCGGCCACCTCAGCCACGTGCCGCAGACCTTCCACACTGAAGGCGAGAGGCCATGCTGTGGGGCGGCCGCCCGGGTCACCTTGGCCGCCCAGCTGACCACCAGCCAGCTGCTGCACGCCCAGCGGCAGTGCAAGTGCTGCGGGTTCAAGCTCCTGGCCAGCCGCCTGTACCATAGCGGCTGCCTCCCGCGCGCACCTCAGTGCGCTGGCTGACAGCCGCGAAGCCAGCACGCCGACCTGTGGCGCCAGCTGCGCCAGCAGCCGCTGCTGCACACCTGCCAAGCGCAGCTCTTGCGCGGGGGCACCGGCTAGGAAGCCCGGGGGTTCAGGCGGCGTGCCACACTCAGTGACCTGCCCACCACTGGCGCCATACAGCCACGCACTGAGCTGCGCGGTGTAAGGGCCTAGCGCGGCAACCAGCAGCGTGCGCAGCAGTGCCGCTGCCTCGCCCCCAGCGGCCTCCAGCAGGCCTGCGGGTGGGTGGGGCCACGGATGGCTCGGAGTGTGCGACAGGCAAACATGGGGCGCAGGAAGGTAAATTACGCCATGTCTGTAGTGTATGCCTGCGTATGACGATGTGTGCAGGTGCCATTCCAAGGCCCGTCCTTGCCGCCGCACCTGCATACAGCCGGGAAAGAAGGGGCGCACCACCGGGGAAGCCGCGCGTGCGCCAGCGGCTGGGAGGTGTGACCCATGCAGCCCCCATCCCACTTTCAGCAGGAGGGCTGCCACCCATGCTCTGGCTGTCATCAGGCATGCAATGGCACACAGCTGCCAGCAGCTGCAGCTGCGCACGCAGCTGTGCCGTGCGCATGCTGAGCTCCAGCAGTGTCAGCGGCCTGGGGGTGGCAGCCGCAGACCCAGGTGGCATCACCTCAAGCGCCCCCAGCTTGGCGGCTGCTGCGTCACAGCCGTGGTCGGTGCGTGCCGCGCGCGCTGCCACCTCGCGCACCAGGCCCTGCAGCTCCTGGGTCTGCGTGGCCAGGCAGCCCTCCACCCGGCACACAAATGCATGCAGCACAGCAGTGTCAGAGGCAGCGCCAATACGCCGCGCCGACGCGCCATGGTGCGCAGCCACAAACTCGTCAAGGCGGATGCGCGCCTCGGCTGCCGCCGCCATGCACGCCATGAGCCGCACCTCGGCTGTGATACGGCCGCCCGGACTGCGGCAAGCAGCAGGTGGCACACACCCAACACGTGTCAGCTGCAGACGTTCAGCGCGCACTTACAGTTGCAGACATGGGTGGGATGATTGTGGCCTGTATGCATGCAACCACAACCACTTACAGCACGATGCGTGATGATCGGACCCACCTGATGGCCCACATGGCATCTGACAGTTGCTGAGCAGCGGTTGCTATGCCCTGCAGCGCCAGCAGTGACGTGCGCACGCTGTCCGCCTGGTGAGCGACGCCAGCCGCTAGCGATAGCATTGCCTGTGCCTGTGCGGGTGTGTGCGGCGCAACTGCTGGAGGGGAGGGTGCAGAAGCTGGGTGTGCTGCGGGCGTATGTGCTGTCGGGCTTGCTGGCGCCCACCTGGGCGTGGGCAGCAGGCTGCCGAGGCCAGCCCCTGTGTGGCCCGCATCTGCTGCGCCCATATGCCCTTGCAGGCCGGGTGGCGGCAGCGGCGTGTCAAATAGCGTCCAGCTGCCGGGTTGCGCCCCCATCTCCAGCACTGCCGTGGGCAGCGCCATGAAGGATGGCGCAGCCCCCAGCGCCAGCCCAGCAGCAGCCGGCCGCGCTGGTTGCTGCCGTAGTGGGGCGGCCACAGACTGTGTAGCGGCCGGCAGCACGGCTTCCCGCCGCTGAGTCGCCGGCTGAGTGAGCGGCATGGGCAGCAGCTGCCCCGCTGTGGGCCGCTGCGACACAGCCCCCGCCAGCTGTGCAGCGCGGTCCGCCATGGATTCAGACAGCAGCAGGTCACGGCTGCCGCCGACCCCGCCGCCTGCTGAGCTTTCGCCCAGCTCCAGCAGCTGCGTTGCAGCGAGCATGCTGCCTGCGCCGGGCGCCAAGCTACTGAACACGTCACGACCCTGGTCCAGGATCCAGCCACACCACGCCTCCTCAGGCTGCTGCGCCTCCCCGGCCATGCTGCCCGCCTTGTCCTTGGGGCCTGCCACTGTGCCTGACACCGTGCGCAACACAGCCACAGCGTCGGCGGTGGCCCCGAGGGACAGGTGCAGCTGGCCTGCGGCAGGGAGTGGCGCCTGCCACACGGGGGCCTCCCCTGGCACAGCCCGAGATGTGTGCAGAGTGCGCCCTGCACCCCGCAGCCCCAGCAGCAGCGACAGCAGCGCGCTGTGCTCCGTCATGGCCACCACCGGCCGGTCCGCCTCATGCTGCCCACTCCATGTCTTCAGCTTCACCACATCACACCTGTGGGCACACGCGATCACGGCCAGCCCGTGCGCACACAATGCTTGTGAGTGCTTCCAATTGCGTGCAAGTCAAGCCCCCTGGAAGGTGGGCGCGCATGCAGTGAACTGCAGCCGCACCTGGGCAGCTGAGCCACCAGCTCCTGCAGCCGCGTTGCGTGATTGTGCCGGCCTTCACACTGCAGCATCAAGTACGCCTGCAGCGGCGCACAGCAATTAAGAGCCCTGTTTTTAGCAGACATGAGGAATGGCCAGGGCGTTCAGGGCTTGGCCTGGGTGGTGGCAGGTGACGAGGCTGCCATACATCCACAGTATGCAGTTGCAAATGAACATGATGACACCACACCGTCTCAGCGCAGGGCTGCCCAGCGTACCTCTGCCACCCTGTGCATATTGTGTGCATCGCGCTGCTCCGGGTCCAGCTGCGGGTGTGGGACCTGCAGGCACACAGTACGCATGGTCGCATGGCGCACGTTTGCACCACCCGGATGCAATGCATGACAGCAAACACGGGCCCCCATGCCCACCTCATTCAGGTCCAGAAGAATGGTGAAGGCTCTCTGCACCGTTTGTCGCTGCAGGCCTTGCTTGGCACTGTCATCCCTGTCATCCCAGCAGCCTGCGGCAGGTGGACAGATCCTGGTGCACAAGCTGTCGACCAGCTTAATGCACGAGGCACTTGCAGGATCCCAGTGCGTGCTCATTTGCTACGCGTTTCAGCGAGCTGTTCTACATGTTTCAAAAAACGCAAGAGTTGCGGCCTCCAAGTTATGGCCTGTGCAGTTCGATTCCCACAACTAGAATGCAGCCGCGGAGGTCTGTTGCACATGCACACATTTCCTTCTCCTCATTCTCATTGGCTTTGACTTTTCTAGGGTGCGTAGGGCGCCACAGATCACCACCAGAGCTGCTTGGAAACCCTTTGTACGCTGTTTTAGAAGCACTATAAATGTAATCCCCCAACAAACCTAGTTTCGTTTCTGTTCACGTCGCAGCCATGGATTGGTTCAATAGCATATCCAAGTCTGGTATTCTCGCCGAGGCTCATAAGAAGGCTGAGGAGCTGTCCGCCAAAGCCCGAGAAGTTGCTGCACAGGCGTCTGTTCAAGCAAGAGTGCTTGCGGAGCAGGCCACGGCACAAGCCAAGGTGCCTCATTCGCGCTATGCGTCAATCTTGCATGACCCATTGCTTGCTGCGGCCGCATGGCACTGCTCACCCAGCTGCCCACCATGTGGATTATCTGCATCGACTGCATGTGATGAGCGCAGGTGCTTGCTGAGAAGGCAGCACACGAGACAAACCAGCTTCAGGCGCGGCTGGAGAAGCTCGCAGAAGGAGCTGGTGGCAGCGCGGTGAGGATGGAGGGTCACGCAGCTGCGCAGCACATGCACAGGCTGTCGAAACACACGGCGGTCACACGGCGGATGTCCTTGCAGTTGCTCAGCCCAAACCCACCAGATGTATGTGTGCTGCGAGCAATGTATATGCAAATCAGCGCACGCCAGCGCACACCACATCAGATGTCACCACACCCCGCCCAACCGTCACGTGCAGGCGGCCAACACGGGTGGTGGTGCCCCGGGCACCGCCAGCACCAGTGACCCCACTGAGCTCGCCAAGTACGGCGTGAGTGACGCACTGCTGGCGCACGTCATGGCGGGCCTCACGTACAGCGTGTTCAGGTGTGCGCTCGCGTGGGGGTGTGTGCGGTGGGCGCGGCGGTCATGCGCCTTCATGCCAACAAGCCACGGAATGATGCATACGGGTCGGTGGGCAGCGTTGGGGTTCTTGCGGCCGCGTGTGGTGAGGGGGCTGCAGCAGGCTGCCTGGTGCATGCTGCCGCCTGACCTGCCCTCCCGCTGCCGTCACCGCTGCGCAGTGACACAAACCTGGAGGCGCTGGCGGCCAGCAACCCGCTGGGCCTGGCGCCAGGTTGCAGCGGGCCGGGTGCGCGGCTCAGCACGTGGCAGGAGCGCCACGCGGTGCTGGTGCTGGGGCGGTGCGAGCAGCTGCAGCATCTGCGCTTTGCGCTGTGCCCCAAGTAGGTGGCCCTGCGATTGAGATGTGCTCGTGTGTCCAGCACAGAACACATCGAACACCTGCAGGCACAGGGGTTAAGTTGTGTGGTGAGGGCACACAACCCTCTGAACCCTGACCTTGCATCTGCAGGCGCATGACAGACACGCAGTTCTGGATGGTGTACTTCAGCCACTGCAAGCAGTTGCTACCCCCCGAAGCGTTTGGGCTGGCGCCTCCAGCCGGCGTGCAGGTGCAGCCGGGCAGCGCCCCCGCTACGGATGCTGTGCCTGCTGCAATGCATGCGGCCGAGGGGGCAGGCGCCAGCACCGCGCCCGCACACCCGCCCATGCCTGGGGCCGCGGGGGGTCCAGGTGCAAGCAAGCCAACAGCACGGGGTGCATCAGGCGTGGAGGGTGCAGCGGGCACGGCCGGCAGCAGCAGCGGGTCAGTGGTGGAGGCGGGGGGGAGTGACGCGTACGGCAGTGACGCACGCAGCGGTGGGTCTGAGGGCGCGGGGGCCTGTGGGTCCCACGCAGAGCTGGGTGGCGATGACGATGAGGGGTGTGGGGAGCTGGATGTGCTGGGCAATTTGGAGGACGACCCGGAGCTGGCGGCGTACCTGCAGGTGTGGTGGGCTGTGGCACGTGTGTTTGTGTGGGGTGGGAGGGCAGCGGTTGCATGACGCGGCTGTATCGGCGCATTGGTGTGTTGGTCAGCTTCAGGTCTGTTTGGGAACGGTGTACAGGTTGGCGCGGTGATGAGCACACTCGTGTGGCATGTGTTTGTTGTGATTGCTTGCACTGCTGCCCAGCATGCCGAATCAGCAGTGTGTGCTCCCTCTGTTCTGGGCGCTGGCCCGCACGCTGGCTGCAAGGGTGCTGACGCGCGTGTGCTGACGGCCAGCCTGCGACCTGCCCTTGCCCGTGCGCGCCACGTGCGGCTGCAGGAGGCGCTCGACTTGGATGAGGCCGGCTCGGGCGGCGGTGAGGACGGGGTGGATGAGCTGGATGAGCTGGGCAGCGGCGCGGACGACCTGGACGACTACATCCACCAGCTGGTGCGTGTGAGGCTGGGACGCAGTGTCCCTGCCGCATGCCCTCGCATGTGTGGTAGCACATGCTGCGAGTGCACGCGCAGATCGCCAGCAAACCCTCAGCATCAGCTGCATGTTGCGGCTGCACATGGAGCGCGCGGCACTGAACATGCCGTACCGCTTGTCACTCGCTGCGCCATGACTGCAGGACGCAGAGCTTGCGGCATCCAGCGTGGAGGCCTCGCCAGCAAAGACCCCGGCGAAGGCACCAACAAAACAGTAGCATAAGCACATACACGCGCTCATCACTGCGGGGTCGCTGGCATATAGTGGCGCCACCACATGTGCCCTGTGGCTATACTAGCCCTTGCCTGCTGTCGGGTGCTGGTCGGTGTGACCTGTGATGCCTGGTGCACTTGTGCTGTTGTGATTGCATGCTGCAACAATTGTTGAGTAACAATACGCAATACGGCGCAGTACTGCATAGTATGTAAGTATGTAAGCTCAGCCTATTACTGACCACAATTGGTTGGGGTTAGATGATGCACTGTAAAATCTCACGATTTGAGCAGCATCCCCAGTCACCATGATCTCTGACCAGGGCCTCACCGACGCAACCTCCCTTGTCGCAGTACAACACGCAGCTCATGGCACGCGGCAGGCGGCACGGATGGCCCGGGCGGTACAGCAGGTGTACTGATGACTTCTGCCATGGCAGGCACCAAACTGAGGTCGTCCCCCTCCCCAGTCACCATGATCTCTGACCAGGGCCTCATCAACGCAACCTCCCTTGTCGCAGTACAGCACACAGCTCATGGCACATGGCAGGCGGTACGGGTGGACCGGGCAGTACAGCAGGTGTACTAATGATTTCTGCCATGGCAGGCACCAGACTGAGGTCGTCCCCCTCCCCAGTCACCATGATCTCTGACCAGGGCCTCACCGACGGAACCCCCCCTGTCGTAGTACAGCACACAGCTCATGGCACGCGGCAGGCGGTACGGGTGGACCGGGCAGTACAGCAAGTGTACCGATGACTTGTGCCATGGCAGGCACCAAACTGAGGTCGTCACCGGCCCCAGTCACAATGATCTTTGACCAGGGCCTCACCTACGCAACGCCCCCTGTCATAGTACAGCACACAGCTCATGGCACGCGGCAGGTGGTACGGGTGGCCCGGGCGGTACAGCAGGTGTACTGATGACTTCTGCCATGGCAGGCACCAAACTGAGGTCGTCCCCCTCCCCAGTCACCATGATCTCTGACCAGGGCCTCATCAACGCAACCTCCCTTGTCGCAGTACAGCACACAGCTCATGGCACGCGGCAGGCGGTACGGGTGGACCGGGCAGTACAGCAGGTGTACTAATGATTTCTGCCATGGCAGGCACCAGACTGAGGTCGTCCCCCTCCCCAGTCACCATGATCTCTGACCAGGGCCTCACCGACGCAACCCCCCCTGTCGTAGTACAGCACACAGCTCATGGCATGCGGCAGGCGGTACGGGTGGACCGGGCAGTACAGCAAGTGTACCGATGACTTGTGCCATGGCAGGCACCAAACTGAGGTCGTCACCGGCCCCAGTCACGATGATCTTTGACCAGGGCCTCACCGACGCAACCCCCCCTTTCGTAGTACAACACGCAGCTCATGGCACACACGCGGCAGGCGGTACGGGTGGCCCAAGCAGTACAGCAGGTGTACTGATGACTTGTGCCATGGCAGGCACCAAACTGAGGTCGTCACCGGCCCCTGTCACTATGATCTCTGACCAGGGCCTCACCGACGCAACCCCCCCTGTCGTAGTACAGCACACAGCTCATGGCACGTAGCAGGCGGTACGGGTGGGTTTAGGGTTTAGGGTTTAGGGTTTAGGGTTTAGGGACGACCCTAGCTGTCTGCATTGACCCCCAGCCCGCTGCTGCAGCGTGCAGCTCGCGCTCCTG
>BDCZ01000489.1:0-14035 GCA_001662365.1 Chlamydomonas applanata
GAGGGGGCGCCGGGGGCGGGTAGGGCGGCGTGGGGGGGCGTGGGGAGGGTGGGGAAGGTGGGGGCGGGGAAAGGGGCATGGGCGGCGACGGGGGCGGCGGCGGAGACGGCGGCATGGGCGGTCGCTGCTTGGACGAGCAGCGTGACGGCAGGCCCAGTGACACAAGGTCGACTGCCGAGGTGGAGAAGGAGGCGCCCCCAATGAGCAGGTTGGAGGACGCGATGCCTGCGAGGATGGACGATGCAGGCCAGGGGCGACCGGCGGGGTCGGCGTTGGTGGGGTCGATCTGCGTAGGGGAGCGGTACTCGGTGTCTGCGCAGCCGCAGGCCGACACAAAGTCGACGCCCGCGGAGCGCACATGGCCACCCAGGCGCGCCGTGTCAAAGTCGGACGCACGGCATCCGGGCTGGAAGTTGAACTTGGTGAGGTTGAAGGCCAGCTGCATGATGAGCTGCTGGCCGGGGGTGGGGTCAGACAGGTCCTTGGACAGCGGGCCGGTGACGGGCACGCCTTCGCGCGGCGAGCACGCGCCGGTGGTGGCGCGCGTGGGGGGGCCCGGCTGGCCGACCGCGCGCTCGGGGTCACACACAGCCTTCAGGTTGACCTTGTACGTCCAGCAGCTCCACAGCCTGCGGAGTGTGGGGGGGTGCCAGTGTGCGGTGGAGGTGAAGGCATGCTCGGTGCAGGTAGGTGCAGGGCTTTGGGTCCAGGGTGTATGGCTTCACGGTTCACGCCTTGCATGTCAAGGGCTCAGCAACCATGGCAGAGCGCGCGCAATGCTGATGGGCTGCATGTCAGCCAGCAGGGCTACTGTCGCATAATGACAAGCACAGGCAAGGGGCGGGGGAGCTTGGGCAAAAGCAGCAACATGAGGTGGGGCCGACGGCATGCATAACTGTGCAGAAAGTGGCAGCGCGTGCAGCTGCAACCTGGGACACACACATCGGTGGATCCAATCACTGCCACCCAACCCCCCAACTGCCTTGAGCTGCACAGCCAGCCACATCACGCCTGGTCTGCCTGCCGCAGCGTCACCCACCGCGTCGCGAACGGGTTGTCGCTGGCCAGCTGGTTGGTGTACGCGGTCAGTGTGTTGGACGCGAGGGTGAAGGGCACCTGGTCCCACAGCCACAGCCGGCCCTGTGTAGGGTCGGGGTTGCTGGGGGTGCCAAACCCGGGCTGCACGTGCAGGTACTGGCCCTCGAACCTGCGGCCGGTGTGTGCGTGTGTGTATATGCGACATGAGTGCGACAGAAGGGTGAGGCGGGGTGCTGGGGCAGCCACAATTGGCAGTACAACCTGTCGCACGGCTGCTGTGAGGTGCGGGACGGCCGTGGGCTGCGCCGGCAGACTGGAAACGGCACACCGCCCAGCCGTTCCCCATTGTGATACACACTGCGCAAGCACGCACATCATGGAGGTGTAGTCGAACGTGCGCTGGTTGGCGATGCGCTTGTAGGTGGCGTTGAGGGAGACGGTGACGTACAGGTTGTCCGAGTAGTCCTGCGGGGGTGGTGCGGGTGGTACGAGTGGGGAGATCACGGCTAGCCCATGGTTTCAGGGTTGGGGGAGCCCTGGTCATGAACCCTTTAATGCTGCTAACGCTGATGGCTCACAGCAGGCATGAGCAATCGCTGCGCAGCAGGCTGGCATGCATGCAGGGCATTGCGAGGAGCCACCAGCCACCAGCCCCTGGACCAGCACCACGCAGCACCCCATTGTGCCCACACACATCACATCCCCCCCGCCCCCCTGACCCGCCCCTGTCTAGCCAGCAGAGCCGCAGCCAGAGCGCCACAGCCGGGCAGCGCTCACCTTGAACAGGTAGATGATGCCGACCTGGGAAGTGGAGAGGGACGGGGGCGTGGCAGCACGTGTGAGGCGGTGTGACATGAGGTGTGATGCAGCAGTATGATACAGGCCAGGTTGCATGGGCCTGCCTACGTGGGGCTGGGGCGTATCATACCACTGGTCATTCTCGTGCTGATCAATAAGCACTACAGCATCGCAGCAGCTGTCATGCCGTGTTGACCCTAAAGCTGCGAGCTCATACCATCCCACCCCACCCCACCCCACCCCCAGCCCAGCGCCGTACCTTCTGTGAGGGTGCCGCGAGGTTAACGAGGTCGAGTGTGATGACGCGCTGGTCACACACGTCGTCCATGGAGGAGGTCCAGGGGAACTGGGGGTAGCCCCAGCCCGGGATGATGCACTGGGACGCGCGCGACGCCCAGCCGTCCACGGTCTGCGGTGCAGGGGTTGGGGGTGAGTGTGGTCGTGTGGTGGTGGGGGTGGGGTGTGCATCAGGGGCAGCGGGGCAACAGGGGGGGTGGAGGGAAGGGTTCCACAGAGCAGACAGCGCATGGGCAGTTCATGGAAGGCACAACACACAGGCACGTCCGACTGCACGCAGCCATACAGGTGCAGAGCGCGTGCACCCACCTGGCAGGTGGTGGGGGCCAGGAAGGCGGACGCGGGGCCAGACGTGCACACGGGGCTGGCAGCTGCATAGTTGGCGCTGCCGTCATTGCCGGGGCCGTCCACAGTGCCGGGCCCAATGCTGCACACGCCACCCGCAGTGTTTGGTGCGCGCTGCGTGCCGGGGCCCGACCCGACAGGCCCGCCTGCGCACGGCATGTGGTGGTGATAGGCGCTGGGCATCCGTCATGCGGCGGGGGCCCAGGGGGCAAGCGCGGGGTGTGTGTGTGTGTGGGGCGGGGGGGATGCATGCTCATCAGGCAGAAGGAGAGCGTCGTGTGTGCCATACACGCCAAACGTGGAGCTGCATGGCCAACACCCTGTCCAGGGTTCACCATCAGCAGCACAGCTTTCACAAATCGTTAGGTGGCCGACCATGCTGCCAGCTGCTGGCGTCCTGAATGCGAGCTGGGGCACCTCTCACCTGTTGTTGTGCCCCAGAGACGCGTTCCGAACGTTGGGCTCCCATCCACCTGCGAGTTCTCGCCGTTCTCCGCGAGGCGGCACCTGCAGCAGGATGGTGTGGTTTTGTGATAGGTGGTAGCAATCAGTGACCGTCATGCCTGTGACCGCAAGCTGGCCGCACACGCGCTACCACCCACCATTGCATCACGTTGTCCATGGCTGGGACGTAGTCCCGAATGTTAAGTCGAGTAGGGTCCACAGGGCACTGTGATGTAAGCAGCCCCCCAGCACGAGGGCCTGGCTGGGCTGCAGCATAGCCAGCTAGCAGCGCCAGCACCGCCAGTAATAAGGGGCTGTAGGTGCGCCCCATTCGTCCTTTCGTGTCCCTGCATGCAGAATTCAGGGGGATGTACGTGCGGTACATCAGTTGGCTTCGGCCCCCTGACTGGTCATGAGTCCATACAGAGAGCCTCATAAGCAGATTATAGCATAGACGCACCGCTTGAGGTGTTACTGCCTTGTGCACATCTGGGATACGAAGGGTTGGTGGTGCTTTCTGATGCTGTAGCGGCCTGTAATCTACTCCTCTGTCAATTTTGCTGCGATGTGGGACTGCTGCAGCCCCTTATACATCTCTCATCCTTCTCTCGATGTTGCAATGAGATCAGCTGCGCGCCACCTTCATGTCCAGGTAACATCCCGCAACACCTTGCGATCACACACGCCGCCCCAGTACATCCTGTTCCAAGCGTTGATTAAACTGTGTTCCCATTAGGTGAGTCGACATCACAGGAAGCACGCCGTTCATATCACAGCACGCCCGTCAAAATTCTGAACGATTAGGGAGTGGGCGAAGCCCATGGCAGAGCTGTGCGCCGCCAGCTATGTTGTCAGCACAGGGTAGGTGCGGCTGTGACAGCTGCCGCCCCCCACCCACGTAAGCATGGCCGCTCCCTTGAAGCCTCCTGCTGCACCCAAGACACTGTTCAGTGCACAATCTCCCACCGTGCGGCCCCCCACCGACCCAACCCCACACCCCTTCCTCTCTCGCCATCAGTTGCCTGAGCATCCCACTAGACCACGCCCATGATAAAATGGCGGGCCGCCACGCAGCAGCCGCCCAGGCTGAACCAGCATGACCCCGCCACCCATGTCCACAGCACCGTGTTGAGCACTGAGCTCGGACCGTCCAGAGGGCCCTGCAGGTACCTGCACGTGCACCAACAGCGAGACGCAGCCCCTCCATGAGGCATGCGCTATGTGGCGCACGCCGAGTATACAGCCTGGTGCACGGGCTGCAGCCGCAGCAGCCTGCCCGCCATGCTGCGTCCTCGGCATGCCATCCATCGCCCGAACGTCTCCCACACATACAGGAATGGAGTGATGCAGACATGCTTCTATTCATGAACTGTGGAAATGACAGGAGAGCCTGGAACAGGCTTGCAGACATGCTTATTGAGATGGACACAAGCCGCACGGCCGCAATGGCCATGAACCTTCAAGAAACAAACTTTGAAGTTATAAGCTGTCTGCTTTGAAGTTATAAGCAGTCTGCTTTGAAGTTATAAGTTGCTAATCCTGTCTCGCGGCAGGCATCCATGCGCCATGATGGGCGTACGATGTAACCAACACACACACATGTACACCCGCACAAAACTTTTGCATGCATGGCACGCCACCGCGCTGCACCACACCCCCGGCCTGCAGGCAGCAGCGGGGCCCCTGCCAGACCACTCACGTGAGCGTGCCGAAGAAGAAGCACCACGCGCCGATGCCCGCACCCAGCTCCACGCCCGTGGCCTGTGCACAAGTGTGCAGCCCAGCGGCACGCTTAGCCATTGTGCCGTGGTCAGCGGGGTCAGCGCGCGGCGTGCGCGTGCACATTCATGCAAGGCCTGCGCAGCCTGTATGAGCGCACCCAGCATATGGCCCACATGCCGAGGGGCGCCTGCCCCCAGCTCTGCTGCCCAGCACCCCACCCGCCCGCCACGCAACCACAACAGGCCCCTCCCAGACACACCCACACCACCACGCCCCCTATCCCCTGCTGCCCGTTCACCGTCGCCGCGTCCAGCTCCCCCACGATGTGGCCCAGGGAGAACTTGCCCGAGCTGCCCGACGCGCCGATGCGATGTGTCTTCCACAGCTGCAGTGGGGGGGCGTGTGTGTACACACACGTCAGTCGTGGCGCGGATGATGTGGTGTGTAGTGCGGCTGGCGCTGGCCACCCTGGCATGCATGCCACCCTTCCGGAAGGCTTGTGTTCAGCTAACCCCGGACCCCAGCGCAGCAGTGTCAGCGCCGACCCCGGGCCCCACCTGCGACACGCCGATGAATGCTGAGCCTGCGATGAAGCCCCACACGCCGACCGCGGGGCTCGCAGCGATGATGGCGGGGAAGAAGCCCTGAGACGATGATGAGAATGTGTGCGTGTATGTGTGTGTACGTGTGTGTGCAGTGGTGCGGGGGTGGGTGTGGGGGGTGTCAGCTACAGCACAGATGCTACATGGCGGGGCATCAGTGTCGGCGGGCTGGTGGATGCGCCGTGCATGCACACTGGCTGGTTGGCTGCGGTATGTGAGCAGAGGCAGCGTCGCCCAGCATTGTGCGACCACGGGCTCTCGTGCCATGCCCACGCTTGCCTAGCCGCCCCTCTGCCCCAGTCACCACATCCCCGCACCACACCGCCCCAGCCTGGCAGGCTGCCCACCCTGTCCAACCCGCCCCGTGCCCGCGCCCCCCTCCTTCCCTGCCTGACCCAGGCATGCAGGCACACTCACGACGGACCCAACACTAACACGCCACACTCACAACAGAGCCCACGACATAGAGCGTGGAACCGATGAGGGACAGCGCGATGTTGGTGCGCAGCACTGCACCGCTAAACGTGAAGAACTCCTGCACGTCGACAGTCAGGAAGCCCTGCGAGTGCACAAGCGCGAGATTTGGCCTGGCTGCTGGTGCCGCTGCACATCCGCAGTAGGCACAAGCGGGTACACTGCGCATGCCGGAGCAAACACCACGCAGCATGCGCGCTCAGAGCCACCATGCAGCTTGCATGAGTAGTGCTCACCAGACTGCCAATCGTGTACAAGGCGGCAGAGACCGTGGGCCCTGCTTGCCAATCCGCGTAAAAGAGGCACGCGGTGCCTGCATTGTGAAGAGGATCGCGTTTAAAACGCACATCTGGTTCATGTGGACTCCAAGTGGCACACTTACCGGCAATAAAAGTCAGGCCTCCGGTGAGGAATGCCAGCGCATGTACCAGGCGCCAAGATGTATGGTCCGGATGCCAGCCCTTCCTGACACCATGGTCATATTCGCCCAGCAGGGGCTCTGCGATGCCTTCCTCCGTGTCAGCCATAGTTGTTACAATCAACGAGCGTCTGCCTGCAAGCTGGTGGCAGAGCAACGCGACCCTGTATATGTATGAGACGCTGAGGCTGCGTCGTGTGGTCACAATGTGCCTACTATCTCCTTTGTGACTTGTTGGA
This sequence comes from Chlamydomonas applanata, assembly GCA_001662365.1. Taxonomy (NCBI): domain Eukaryota; kingdom Viridiplantae; phylum Chlorophyta; class Chlorophyceae; order Chlamydomonadales; family Chlamydomonadaceae; genus Chlamydomonas; species Chlamydomonas applanata. Next base: position 6,378 of record BDCZ01000489.1, read on the forward strand.
AGGGTGCGTCGTGCTGGTTGCAAAACAATACTTGCATGCACACCACAAACTTTGCACCCGCGACCTGGTGCCCGTAGCCTGAGGGTGATCCTTGATCAGCCTAGACGTTCCTGAGACAACGTTTGCGAGATTGCACGATCGAAAGAGGGTGTAACTTCCAAAAGCGCTTTGCTGCAAACTATATTTTTCATTGGCAGCACGCATGCTACTTGTATGCCCATGTATAGACAAACTATTGCTCAATGGCTGCACAACATGCAAGCCATGCCGCGGCCTGACACGCGTGCAAGCTAAACAAGTCTAAAATACACGCTGATATGCTGTAGATACACACCGGATATAAGCAAGGGCTTTTCCTCAAGTCAAGTTGCAGATGGTAAGGAAGACTTGCAGGCCCTACTCCGCCATCATGGCGGAGTTTGAAAAGCTGGACCGCAAGGACCAGCGCATGAGGGCTTTCTTCGAGCCCATGACGAACCAGGTTCGTGGAGTTGGGGTTTGCATACCATGCGCAGTTTGCATGGCAGCATGAGCATGGCACACATTGCGCACACAGTGCAGGTTTGTGCACACACACAAAGGAGCTGCGGCAGCAGAGCAGCTGACCCGTGCATACGTCCTCTCCTCCTGCCCTTGACGCCACCAGGAGCGCGAGGCGCTGAAGGAGGGCCGCACCGGCACGCTGCTCACCACCAAGCACCGCTACGCGGATGTGCTCGAGTGGCGCGACGATGTGTCGGCCATTGCAGCGGTGGACACGCCCGATGGGGACCACGCGGATGTGGCACCACGGCGCAGTGCGTCGCTGTGTGGCAGCAGCACTGCTGGTGTGGCACCCAGCAGCAGCGGCAGCCACCACGGCAGCCCCAGCAGCATGCAGCACCGCATCCTTTCGGCCGGCTCACAGCGCTCAGATGGCCGGGAAAGCACTGCAGGTGGCGGCAGTGCATCCGCCTCGGGGGCGGGCCGGGGCACGCCACCTGCCTCGTCAGTCGGCAGCACCAGCCGCCGCCCACCCTCAGCGCGGACACGGCCGTCGTCTGCACCCGCACACGCGCGCCCTGGCGCCCCGCCGCCCAGCGGTCACAATGCGACTGCACTGGCCGCTGCACTGGGGGGCGCGCACAAACTCATGGCGCGCCCGCCCGCCTCACCACCAGAGGCCGAGGTGCCCTTGTCGCGCATGCTCACCAAGCACCTGGCCAGCATGCGGCTGGAGAACCTGGACGCGGCCGCGCTTGCCACGCCACCGCCCATTGCGGCGCCGCGCAGCCTGCAGCCACAGGCCAGCAAGGATGGGGCGGGGGCCGGGCCGGACCCTGTTGAGTTTGCAGGCGCCGGCGGCAGTGACGCTGTGCCGTTGGGCCGAGGCAGCGGCGGGCCGCAGGAGGCTGGTGCAGGTGATGATGCTGCCGCCCAACACGCCACGTCGGACGACCAGCACCCCGCGCACCTGGTGCGCTTCAACACCAAGCGCAGGGGCGCCACGCCGCAATCGCTTCCTGACGGCCGGTCAGGCTCCCCAGGCGCACACGGCCAGCCACACTACTTCACTGACGCAATGACGCTGTCGGCGGAGGAGGAGGAGGAGCTGCTTGCGCGAGCAGCAGCTGCGGCCGACGCGGCAGTGGCAGCTGGCGGGCGCGGCGGCGCGCGCGGGGATGGCAGCGAGGAGGCGTGGGCGGGCCTGGTGCGCACAGCAAGCTGCGGTGAGGGCGGCATGCGTGCCACACGCAGCCGCAGCCCGCGCGCCAGCTCGGCATCGGGTGGGGGCCCGCGGCCGCTGACGCTGAGCCCGGAGGCAGCGCTCATGTACCTGGGCCATGTGCGCCCCCACTCTGGCGCCACCGCCCGCCCGCCCTCAGGCAGCACACGAAGCGGCAGCGCTGGGTCAAGTCGTTCGCCCTCACCACCTGGGGGACGTGGAGCCAGCGGCTGCAGCCCGCCCCACGCGCGCCCCGCATCGGCGCACCCGGCGCCCGCCCCCCGGCTGGAGCCCGCCGCACGCGCACCACCCAGGCCGTGGTCAGCCAGTGCCGGCACGTCAGCCGCGGGTGTGCCCATCAGCACGTGGGTAGCCGCCCCGCAGCACCCGGGCGCCAGCACGGTGCTCCAGGACGAAGAGTCAGCGACGGCCCCCACGGCCTTCCTGGGTGCGCGCAGCCTCACGCCCACAAGGTCACCCGCACCAGGCAGTAATGGCCGCCCGCCCTCGGGCCGGCCGCACTCGGGACACAGGGCCGCGGGCACACCCGCCCCTGGCGCTGTGCCCCGCGCCCGCCCGCACAGTGCAGCGGTCACGTGCAGCCCACCAGCGGCAGAACTGGGCGGCGGCAGCACCACGGCGCTGGTCACGGCCACCAGCCAGGCGGCTCTGGGGACCGCGTTACCCAGCAGCTGCGTGCGCCCCTGGTCCGCGGCACCGGCCCTCACCTCCACCAGCCCCCGTGCAAGCAGCCCTACAGCCGGAGCCGCAGCGCCATGCCCGCTCAGCGCCACCCAGCGCGTACCAGGCGCTGCCAGCAACGGCCTCGTGCCGCGCGACCCCGTCGGCCCACCAGTGGCCACGCCCAAGGCGGCGCGGCAGCGCGCGTGGTCGGCGGCCACTGCGGCTGCAGCCGAGGCGTCGCGCCCGCTGTCCGCCACCGTGTACGGCAGCAGCCGCGCCACACACAGCGCGGGTACTGCGCGCCCTGCGTCAGCGCACGCAGCTGCAGGCGGGGCCACCGCCATTGCGCCACGCAGTGCAGGCTCCAGGCGGCTGCTGCCTGCCAGCGGCCACACGCTGACCAGCTTTGGGCCGCACGGCATTCAGGGCTCTGGCATGGGCGATGAGGAGGGTGGGAGGGCAGGGGGTGAGGAGGAGGAGGACGCCGCGTGGCGAGGGGCCGACTCTGCGGCGGCCGCGCGCATGGAGCTGGGCATTGTGGAGGACGAGGAAGAGGAGGAGGGCGAGGAGGAGGGCGGCAGCAGCGGGGCGGAGGACAGCGTCGGTGGCACCAGCCTGAGCCGTCAGCGGCGCGGGCAGGATGGTGGGAGTGGTACCGGCTGGGGGCGGCAGAACGTGGAGCTGGGCGGGGGCTTGCTGGCTGGCGATGGTGACGGTGTGATGCGGAGCAGCACAGCGAGCAGCATTGCCAACGGGCCGCTGCCCGCTGGGCTGCGCGCGCAGCGGCGGGCGGGCGCGCTGGACGCGGCTCGGCGGGCACTGTGGGGCAATGTAGCCGCGCTGTCTGGGCTGCACCCGGCTGATGCTGCAGGCCCGCACCCCGGCCTCGGCCTCTTCGCACCGGCCGGGTCATCAGCGTCCAACACGCCAGCGCATGGTGTCACACCGCGTGGTGACGTGGCAGCCGGCCAGATGGGGGCCGGCGTGGTGGGTGGGCTGGCGGTTGGCGCGGCGCCCGGCACGCTGCAGCCGGCCGTCACTGTTGGCCTGGGCTTGGGCCTCACGCCCACCGCCGGGGTGCTGGACCCCGAGGAAGCGGCCAGGCGGCGTGCAGCGCTGCTGCGGCCTCGGCGCGAGAGCTGGGAGCGCAAGGTGCGCGGCTGGTTGCTGCCTGGTCTTTTTGGGTTAACTGATTTGGTTGGAATCGTGGTTGCTTTGGGCCCTGAGCGTATCACTGGCGCTGCACCCAGTCATCGCTCTGCACTCACAGGCATGCTCACAAGCAGCTGTGCGTGTCACCCGGCTGCCCCCCCAGGTGAGCCTGGCGCATGTGGCGCAGGCGCCGTGTTCGGTGGACGGGGAGGATGGGGAGGGGGGCAAGGAGGGGGAGGACGCGGAGTTGGCGCAGCTGCTGGCACCGGCAGCGGGGGGCGAGCATGCGGGCGCGGGGCTGACAGGCGCAGGGCTGCGGCGCCTGGGTGGGCTGGCGGCCGTGCCCGAGGAGGGCGAGGAGGGCGGCGGCGGCGGAGGCAGCGGCACTGCCAGCGCGGCCGCCAGCTCCGGGGGTGCTGCACCGCCATCCGCTGAGCCGTCAGCAGCGTCATCGGCATCGAGCAGCTCAGCTGGGGCGCCAGCGCTGGGCCCTGAGCCCAGTCAAGGCCGCGGCCTGGGCGCGGGTGCTGGCCCCGACCCATCAGACCCCGCGTTCTACGACCTGACCGCGCGCGTGGAGCAGGTGCCGGGGTCACTAGCTGGGTGGCGGTTTAATGTGTACGTGACAGACCTGGGGCCGGCGGGATCGCGGCTGGGCCTGCGCATGCGTGTGGCACACGTGACAACCGCGGACGCGGACAAGTACCTGATGGTGCCGCAGCACGGCCCACACACGCCGCCCGCAGCCGCAGCCTCTGCTGGGAGGGCGGCTGCGGCGGGTGTGGGCCGCGTGCTGCGGTGCGCGGAGCTGCTGCCGTGGGTGTCCACCCCCGCTGCGCTGCACCGCCACTGGGTGCGTGTGGAGGCGTACGCGCTGGTGCCTGTGGCGGCCAAAGTGCTGGACGCGTGCGCGTGCATGGTGGGGCCGGAGGACGACGTGCCGCTGCCGCCCGACACACGCGCCATCAAGGTGGTGGACTACAAGCCACCCGGTGGCGGCAGCTCGGCCAACTCGCCCGCGGCCTCGCGCAGGGCGTCAGTGGCGGCTGGCTCGGCACACAGCAGCCTGGCGAGCAGCCCACGGGGGCCTGTGGGTACCGGCGGCCGGCCCAGCAGCACCGGCGGCCGGCTGTCAGCGCCAGGCATCAGTGCCGCTGTTGCGCGACGGCTGTCAGGCACAGGGGGGGGCGATACAGGCGTGCTTAGTTCTGCGAGTGCTGCTGCGCTGGCGCGGCTTTCAGGCTCTGGGGGCGCAGCAGCACTGGGCAAAGCCGGGGTCACCACGCCCGTGGCGCCCATCCCGCCGCTGCGCCTGCCGCCCACCGGCATGCGGGGGGGTGGGGTGGGGGCGGCGGGGAGCCGCGCGGCGCTCATGGGTTCACTGGCCGGTGGGGGGGTTGGTGCCGATGGGAGTGCGCTGGCAGTTGCAGGGGCGCTGGGTGCTCGGCGCGCATCAGGCACGGGTGGGCACTGATGCTGGCTCAGGGCTGGTGCAGCACAAGTACGCTGGTTGGATGGGTTGGCTAGATGTCCTAAGGACAGGCTTTGAAAAGCATTCAACACTGAATGGAGCTGGCGTTGCACTGTTGTTGCTGCAGCATGCAGCAGTGTGTTGAATAAGGGACTGCGCAGCGTAGTACTGTTACATCACTCTTCATTTATAAGCTTCAGGGGTATGTTCACCTGGGTCTCACCACCCGACGTTGCGGTTCATTGGGCACACCAGCTGAGATGATGCCGGCCCCCCACGCAACAGTGTACAGTACACTGCGCCATGGCTGTGGTCACTTGTGTAGAGCAGGCACTCACCAGTCCTGCCACATGTTGTAAGCACCACTCAACTGCCTGCCAGGCACCCTAACTCACAACCGCCCTGCTGCACCCAGCGGCTGCCTGTGCACCTAATGACCGCACTGAGCTAGCCATGGGAGCCGGGCAGCAAAATCGTGTACCAACAAGCGCCAGCCGTCGCATGCCGCTCCAGGGGCAGGGCCCCAGCGTGTGGTGCTGCCGCGTGGCACACCGCCGATCATGCGCGTGGCCTGTCACGCCACCAGCACCAGGTACAGCGCGATGAGCGGCGGCAGCGTGAGCGCGGACGCGAGGTACTCCCAGAACAGCAGCGCCGCCACGTCGTCCTCGCGGTTCGCATTCATGGTGGCAATGGCGTGCACAATGATGGCGGTGGGCGCCGAGTGAATGATGAGCATGACGATGATGGCCATGGGGGGCGTGGATGACAGTGCCCCCATTGCCTGCAGCGCCAGCACCAGGCACGTGCCCAGCAGCGGCAGCACCAGCAGCCGTGACACCACTGTGCCCACCATGACGCGCAGCGGCAGCGCCGACACGCCAGGCCCTGCGGGGCGGGCATGCACCCGCGACCATGTCAGTGCAGGCAAGGCACCACGCAAACATGGGTGGGGGTAGAGGGGGTGACCCCGAGCTCCACGCATGTGCCACTGCATGCCTCATCACACATGCCGCCGCTGGCACTCCCCCAACTCCTGCCTGCCATCCTCCACCCCCCGCCCCTTCAGCCCTCACGACCCTTACCGCGGGACAGGTTGGCGCCGAGCACCAGCATGAGCACAGGGATGGTGACATCGCCCAGCGCCGAGGCCACCTCCCCGAACAGCCGCAGGCCGCCCCGCGGGGAGAAGAACGCGTGCTGCACGAGCGCGGGTGGGAGTGTTCATGTTGGGTGGTTTGGTGGACGCATGCGTGGGCGTGTGGGGGGTCGGCTGGGAGGCAGGGGCGCAGGGGCGCAGGGATTGGGTTGGGTCAGAGGGTGCAGGGCCAGGGGGTCAAGGGCGCATCAGCTGCACACATATGCAGCTGGAGCTCAGGCAGGCAGTCCGCTGCACCCTGCACACATCCCACCCCCACCTGCAGCGCCGGCACACTGGCAATGGCGATACCAACCACACACGCAACGGTGGGCGGTGACACGACCGCGGTGATGATGCCGCGGTGCCGCGACCACACACGCCGCGCCCGCTGCCACAGCATCTGCAACGGCGACAGCGGCTGGCTGGGCGCAGCCATCGTACTACTGCCGCCCCCGCCGCTGCTCAGCAAGCCGCCCGCCTCCTCGTCGTCCCCGCCTTCCCCATGTCCTTGCCCACTGTGCCGTCCATTGGCCAGTGACACGCTGCCATTCCCGAGCATCACGCCACGCCCCGACAGAGCGGTCGCCAGCATGCGGCGCCGCTGCGCATCAGGCATGTGACCCATCGGTGTGGCCAGACCCACCTCCTCCTCCTCACTCTCGTCGTACAGGTAGGGGGCGGCAGCTGGTGCCGGCGGCATGGCGAGGCCGTTCACCCGTGCGGGCACCGACGCCATCTTGGGGCCAGCTGGGGCAGCTGCTGCATCTGATGCGGGCGCACCGCCCAACAGCCGGACCCCCTCACCCTCAGCCGCCCCATCGTCCTCGCCCTTGCCTCGGCCCAGTGCTGCGGCCCCCGCAGCTTGGTCCCCAGCATCGCCACTTACACGCGCACCGTCTCCATCGCCCCCCTCCCCCTCCTCCTGCACCTCGCGCACGCTGGGCAGCCGCAGACCGGCTGCGCTGCCGACGCGGCGCATGGAAGACGTGCTCCCCACTGACGCCTCCAACCCGAACGACGGCGCCGATGCGAATGACGCCAGCAGCGGTCGCGCCTTGCTGCCCGCCCGCCCCAGCTCCACCCCCTCTCCATCCCCACCACCCTTATTGCTGCCGGTGCCTGGCGCTGTCCTGTCAGCACCGCCGCTGCCATCCTCCCCTTGCGGCGTGGCAGTTGCCGGCTCCTGCTTGCGCAGCAGCGCGTTGACGAGCGGGAATTGCACGAAGCTTGCGGACAGGGAGCCGAGGATGACGTAGCCCAGGCCAGCATCAGCCTGGCCGTACAGCGCCGCCAGCGCGGGGTCCGACCCCAATGATGCGACGAGCACGAGTGGCAGGTTCCCGGTGTTGCCTGTGGGCGGCCCCACGAGTATGTGTGTGGTTGGGCGTTTGCGGGGGTTTGCGGTACAGTGGGGCAGTGGTGCTGGGGTGTGCGGGCCCTGTTGGGGGCCTGTGCCACATGTGCCATGCAGCCGACCTGCGCCATCTCCCCCCCCCCCCCCCCCC
>BDCZ01000489.1:14882-31380 GCA_001662365.1 Chlamydomonas applanata
GACACGCACAACCACGAGGCCCAGCAGGTAGCCCAGCACGTGCTGCATTGTGGGGTGTGTGTGGGTTGGGAGAGCAATTGACATAGGCAAGGCGAGTGGTGATAGTCAGCTGGCTGCGCAAACACGTGGCCACCATGCGGGCAGGTCTTTTCTTACAAACCCTGCACACTGCCATGCTGAGCTGCTGAGCGCTGAGCAGCCCGCAGTTCCCTGCGGCCGCTGCCCACACCCCGCCGCACCGTGGCCAGCATGTTGAAGGTGATGGGCCACATGCGCGCCGCCTCCACAATGCCCACGCCCGCCCCCAGCTTGGACGCGAACAGGCAGGGCGTGAAGATCTGCCAGGGGAAGGGGGAGAGGGGGAGGTTAGTAGTGGCGATGGGGTGAGGGTGGCAGGGTGCAGCTGCGGGCAGGCAGCTGTGCTACACTCTGAGTTGAGCAGGGCGGCAGGCTGCGCGTGAAGCGCGGAGCCACATGGCACTGGGGCCGGGTGCCGCGGGTGGTGCAGTGTGCGATGCACATAACAGGGTTGCAGGGCCATCCTTAGCATGCGGCAGGCTGCGTCATGGGCCACATGGGCAGGTCACCATGTCGGGGCAGGCCTTGCTGCCTGCCTGCAACACACACAGGTGCCAGCCGTGGCTCACATGGAAGATGAGTGTTGACAGCACGCGCCGCCCCTCCAGCGTCAGCAGCCCCTTGAGTGCCGCGTACGCACCGAGGGAGCACATGAGCGCGACCTTGAGCACGGGCAGCAGCGCGGCCAGGAACAGTGTGGCGAGCGGGATGTGGCCCATGGCGGCGTCCGTCACAGCCGCAGTCAGGCCGGGGCCCAGGATCGCTGGTACAGGTGCTGCGCGCCGTGCGCCTGCTCCGCCCCAGCCGCTGCCTGGCCGCCTGTTTTCTGCCGGCTGATGACGCCCCCCTCGCTCATGCACATGGAAGCCAGCAGCAGGTATGCAACGGCAGCACGCAGGTTGGACTGGGACTGACCCGAGCCTCCAGGGGCTACTAATGGGCCTGCTGTGGCTGCAAGCAATGATGCTGGTCCTGTTGCTGTGCTGAATGCGCTGTGGCAGCAAGTATGATGAATGTTTCAGCAGGGGGAGCGGCAGCCACATATCATAGTACAGAAGGGGCCAGCGCACCCCAGCAACACCACGTTGTTGTGTTTGCGTCCCAACCACCCCAACGAAATTCTCACAGTTCGGTGGTTTCGGGGCGCGGGTCCAACCCTACGGCATGGCTGTCGCCCGATGAAATGCTTCAAACCCCACTGCACACACGCCGACATTTCTTGAAGCGAACGGACCTCCTGTAGCTGTCGGGTAGCGGCATTTATTGGCTGGTTGTGAAAAATGGCCGGCACGCAGCAGGTCATTCAGCAAGCTGTTGCCATGGTGGCACAGCAGCTCGAGGACAAGATTGACAAGGAGATCAACCGTCTGGACAACCTGCAGGACGACGACCTGGAGTCCATTCGTCAGCAGCGCATGCAGGACATGAGGAAGCGTCAAGAAAAGTCCAAGGAGTGGATTGCCCGCGGGCATGGAGAGCTTCAGGAAATTTTTTCGGAGCAGGATTTTTTCAAAGTTATGAAGGTGGGTCGCGCCCTGGCAGACTCCGCGCCCCCTGCAAACCCGTGCTAACACGGCTACCACGCTGTGGCGCAGGGAGAGGAACGCATGGTGTGCCACTTCTACCGGGAGAACTGGCCATGCAAGGTACAGGGGCATGCTGGTGTTGCATGGGGCCATGCAAGCATACCACAGCGTGCGTGCCATGGTTTGCCTGCACGCCCATCTCCTTTGTTGTCAGCTCGCTGGGACTCTGGGCATAAACGATACACATGCGCACATGTGGCATGCGTGTCCTGCCGCAGGTCATGGACAAGCACATCAACATCCTGGCCAAGAAGCACATCGAGACCAAGTTTGTCAAGGTACACGCGCGCACTGCTGCTAGGCCGATGTATGCGACTATGCGTGTGTGTTGTGGGTTCAGAGCATGTGCTGAAATGCGAATCATTGTTTTGCAGCACACGCTGTGTGCTTCATACAATGATGCACATCAGCTACTGCTGCCCCCCCAACCGTGTGCGGTGCAGATCAACGCGGAGAAGAGCCCGTTCCTCACGGAGCGGCTCAAGATCTGGATGCTGCCCACGCTGGCGCTGATCAAGAATGAAAAGGTGGAGGACTACGTGGTGGGGTTCCAGGTGCGGTGGTGGCTGGGGGGGATGCGGTGGCTGGGGGGTGGGTGGGGGCGCGCGATGCGGTGGTAGAGGGAAGGGAGGGGAGGGGAGGCCCTTACGTGTATAGCGGGGGTGTGTGGGTCGCGTGCTTTGAAGCGCGCATGCATAGGCGCAGCTCGCGCAGGAGGTGGGCCGTGCCGTTGGCCGGCATGCTGCCCTGCTCGCGCACACAAGTCGTCTTGCCGGTGTGCCACACGCTGCATGCGTTCCTCCCCTTGATCACACACCTTGCCTCGCCCCCCCTCGCTCCCGTGCTTGTATGAGCAGGAGCTGGGCAACACGGACGAGTTTGAGACGGAGCTGCTTGCGCAGCGGCTGGCCAAGGGTGAGATCATCGACTACGACTGGCCCAGCATGAAGCCCAAGAGCATGGCGGGGCCGGGGCGCGCAGTGCGCAAGGGCGGCTTCACCAAGACGGGGTCTGACGAGGACTCCGACTTTGATGATTGAGCTGCCCATTGCCGCACGGCCAACTTGGCCGCGCACCCGGCCCACTGATGTCAGCCCATGTCAGCCGTGTGGTGTGGTGGGGGGAGAGCAGGCAGGAGGCCGCGCAGCGTACGCGCATGCCTGCGCCAGGGTGGGCAGTCTGGGGAGTCACACTGGGGGAGGGGGGGGGGGGCGGCTTGGGGGGCTCAGCTTTGCGATCGAGTGTGCACGCCATGCAATGCATGACAGGTGTGCAATCGTGTGCTTTGTATACGTGTGGTGAGGCCAAGGCTGCTTTGATTTTGCTCGTTGGGCAGGTGGGGCCCGCGGCATGCGTGTGACTTTCTTGTGTGCGCGATTCTTGTTTGCACATTCATCCATTCTTTCATCACTGCCTGACGACGCCCCACATGGGAAGGCTCGTCCTGTTGGCTGCCTCCCTGGTATCCAGTACTGTTGCAAGGACCTAATCTGCTAATGAAATGATGAAACTCCAAAACAGCCCTGCCGTGCAGAGTCATGTAACTCCATGCCAGTGCCGGTATTGCCACACAGATGATGCGCGTGGCAGCCATGCAGCCCGTACGAGCGACATGCACCACAGCCGCGGCTCACCACTATCCTGCACCTGCTGCCTAGGTACAGCACACGGCCCGGCCCCGACCCCCCACCCCCACACGCAAGGCGCGTGCTCAGAATATGCCGAAGCCCTTGGCCTTGGGCTTGGTGCGTGCGATGGGCACGTCAGGGTGTGCGGCTGCGAAGCTGTCCTCCAGCGACACCAGCTTGTTGCGCACGCGGTCAAACGGGCCGGCCTTCATGCGGTCATGGAACAGTGCGCCCTGCAGGTGATCATACTCGTGCTGGAAGATGCGCGACACCCACATCGCGTCGCGCCCCGCCCCGCCCAGCTCCAGTGTGATCATCTCGCCTCGCTCGTTCTGCGCGCGCACCGTGATGTCGCGCGGCCGCTGCGCGGGCAGGGGGTTGAGAGCAGGCGTGTGCTATCGGTGGTGTGTGGCAGGGGTCAAAGTGACATGCAGCGCGGTATTAGGGCGGGGTGCATGGTGTGTGGTGGCGGGGTGCTCCACGGCCTCACAGCATGCGTACCAGCAGCCGCAGCCCCTGCCCCCACCCCACATGCACAGCCCTGCCCACCCCCCTGGGCCACCCCCTCACCTCCACCTCGCCGTAGATCTCTGGGAAGGACAGGCAGCCCTCCTCCATGCTGCACCGCTCGCGGCCCACTGAGATGATCTCCGGGTTGACCAGCACGCGCTCGTTGCCCGGCTTCTCCTTGCCATCCGGGTTGAACACCATGAGCCGGATGTTGACACCCACCTGGGGGGCGGCCAGACCCACGCCATCGTCCCTGCGGCAAGCGAGGTGGCCAGGTGTGGTCAGGGGTTGGGGTGTGCTGCAGCAGCCATGGGCTAGCGTGTGCACAAGGCAAAGGCCCCTATCTGCGCACGGCAGCAACGGGGACCAGCGGGGCTGCTTCTCCTGGCCCCGACAGGTGCCAATCAATGCCCACTGTGCTGCGCCCGCCCTTTGGGCCCCCCAAGGTCTTACTCACAAGTACATGATGGGGATCATCTCGCGCACGAGCTGCATCAGGGAATCATCAAACACGGCGACACGTGCGTTGACGGCGCGCAGGCGCGGGTCCGGGTACTTGACCAGCTGCAGCGGCCGCGCCCACTCCAGCTTATTCACTGCAGGCAGCAGACCATGCAGTGGAGGTGCAGGTGGGCTGGCATGGCATGGAGCAGTGCCGCGCACCCGTGTGCGGCATGCCCGCATGGCACCCCGCCACACACAGTGTGCCATGCACACATACACCACTACGCAGCAGTCACCAACCATTCCCACCACACCTGTGGGTGCATCCTTGGGTACTTGCAGGTCCTTGGGCACTGTGGTGCTGGGCTTACCAAAGCCCGCAGCTTTGGCCTCCACAGCGAGGTGGAGCCTCCTAGATCGGCTAATGATGAACAGGCTACCTACGCCTTGTGATCGGAAGCAGGCTGTGTGGTTCATGAAGGTAGCGGTGTAAATCCCCGTACAAATTCACTTCAGTGCTAGGACTACAGCGCTGAAGGTGAACAGCGGCATCAACCGGCGGGAAACAAACAAGCCTCACCGTATCAGTGTGATGGAGAGTAAGTGGAGAGGGCTTGAGGGAATTGGTGTACTGTGTTAGTGTTTTTATTACCATAAAGACTACCTTAGGCTCTTGACATCGTTCGGCGTATTCAGTTTGTGGCCAAACGGTACATTGTGACAGGACATCAAATGACATTCTAAACACGCATATCTGCACAGCGGTTCATTGGCGCGCACATCTTACAAACCTGGGTAATAAGAGGAGAAGCCCCAATGCAGGTGCAGCTGCATTTGCGCCTTTGAGGCGCTGGGACGACATCAAGCTCTTGATGCTGCATCAATGGCCTGTTGTCGCAGCGCACGCCAATGCAATGCACACACAAGCACCACAAGCTTTGATCAGCACCGCAAGCGGACGCGTGGTTCGCCATGTGTGCAATATTATTCTGTCGTGTGCGTTTGGGTTCTTTGGTGCACACATGAACAGGATGTACCAAATTTGCATGTCCATGCAGAGTCACGAGGCGCTCCTGGAGCCATCACACACCCCATGCCCAGGTGGGTGCTTGCACTGGGGAGCGCTGCTGTCCGGCTGTTTGCACGTCTCCATGGCGCTGTCTCAAAGGGTTGTGCACATGCGGCTCACACAGGCCGCCTCATGGGGAGGTGATGGACGCAGCCACCAGGGCGCCCTCTAAACAGCAGCAACAGCAGTTGGAGTAGGAAGGGGGATGGGGACATGTCAGACAGGCGGGCAGCACTGATGCCGCAGCAGCCTCATGTGCCCCCAGGCGCTGCGGCAGCACCGCAGCTGGGGCAGCCACTAGCTGGGCCACCTGCCCGCACCCTGCAGCAGCAGCAGGCAGCTGCGCAGCTGACCCGGCTGGTGGCAGCGGCAGCCGGTGCAGGGGCAGCCAGCCACGCTGGCAGCACGGGGGGGGCGCAGACCACTGCGCGCGCGCCGGCTCTGGCGCGTGCCCTTTCTGCGCGCGGCGTGCGCGTGGATGCAGCGGGCGGCAGCACCCGCGGGCCGCCCACAGCCATCGCACCCATGACGGTGGTGGTGCAGCAGCGGCACGCAGCAGGGGCTGGCCCGCACGCACCCCTGCCCTCGCCTCCACCACACCCGCGGCCGGCGGGTGAGGCGCTGCGGCCGGGAACACTGAGCATGTCGGTGCGCACCGCGTTGCCGGGCGCGCTGGGCGCAGCCACAGCCATGCATGCGCCGCCAGCGCTGCCGCCTCTGGCTGTGCGTGGAGCCGGGGGCGCGGGGTACAGTCATTCCGTGCCGCCACACGGCCACAGTCAACGGCCCGTGAGCGGGGCCATGCGCGCGTCGGTCCCGTTTGGTGCCGGTCAGCAGCCGGCTGCACAGCAGCCACAGCCACAGACGCAGCCGGGCGCGCTGCTGAGCCGCCACCTCAGCCTGCAGCGCCATGCTCAAGGGCTGGGGCAGGCACATGGGCAGGTGGTGGGAGCTGGTGGACAAGGTGGCAGCGGCATGCTGGGCCGGCACGCCAGCATGCCACACACACATGCCGCCACAGGCCCGCTGCGACCGCCTGGCCTTGCGCCGGTGCAGGAGGGCGCACCCCACCACATGGCCCCGCCGCGTCAGCCGCGAGGGGGTGCCCTGTCATCCGTGCAGCCCACGCTGGCGGCGGTGGCGGCAGGTCTGGTGGGGCTGCACCACCCGCACCATCAGCCAAGCGCCCTGCCCCGTGCGGCCCAGCGCTGGGCATCGCATGACGGCGGGAGCATCAGTGGCGGCGTTGGCAGCAGTGTGTGGGAGGTAGGCGGGCTGGGTGCTGTGCCCGCACCACCCCCCGTGTCAGCCACAGCTATCACACCCATCCGGCTGCTGCAGCGCGGTGCGGCCTCACAGCTGCAGCAGCCCACCCAGCTGGTGCCGCCGCCAGCTGTGTCCATCCCCCCGTCACCCGGCACGCCCACAGCACCCACAGCCGCCCTGCCGCCTGCGCCTGCGCTGCACTCGCCGCTGCGCCACTCGGCTGCAGACGGGCTTGGCATGGGGGTTGTCGCACCGTGGGGCAGCAGCAGCCCCGGCCCCAGCCCCACTGGCGTCAGCATGCGCACACCAGCAGGCCCCATACCGCCCTCTCAGCACGGCGTGCCACTGCCTCATGGACCTCCCCCCAGCAGCCGTGGCGACTCGGGCTGGAGCAGCAGCTCAGGACTGAGTGCCGCGGTTAGCACACCCCCGCCCCAGCCTCTGCGCCAGATGTCCGTCGGGCGCAGCAGCGGCATCAGCGGCGGCGGTGGTGGCACAGCTGCAGTGCTGCTGGGGGCGCTCCCCTCCTTCCCGCGCCGCGGGCCCCTGCTGGCACCGCGCACCGCCGGAAGCTTGGGCGGGGCAGCGGGCGGGGAGCAGCCGGCTATGGCGCCAACCACCGGACCTGGGCCACAAGCACAGCTGCCTCAGCCATTTGCATCAGGTCTCGCCACCCACGCGCACGTGCAACGCAGCCCTGGCAGCAGTGGAGGGCGTGACAGCCATGGCAGCAGCTGCAGTGGTGCCGACACCGCAGCCAGCCCCCACCTGACGGGGCCTGCCACACCACCGCCCGCGCAGCAACCAGCATTCGCGCTGTTCCCGTCGCCTGAGCGGGCATGGACTATGTACAGCTCCGCAGCGCCGGCCGGCGATGGTGACAACCACGGTGGCAGCAGCAGCAGTGGCGCGAGCGCGTTGTTGGGAGCAGGGCTAGGGTTGGGTCCTGCAGGGGTGCAGCCTGTGACCCCACTGCCTGCTGGGACGCGCCTCACGCCCCTGATCCCGCTGCAACTGCTGCCGCCACCAGTGCTGGCACAGGCTGCGCAGCCATATGTCGCCAGTGCGCCAACAGTGTCTGGCAGCTGGTGGAGCACGGCGCCCGACGCAAGTGCACCGCGCCTGCTGCACGCCTCCCAGCACCAGCAGCAGGAGCAGCAGCAGCAACAGGCCCCCGCACACCGCTTTGCCGTCGGCCTTGAGGGCCTGCTGCTTCCACAGCAACACGCGCACAGCGGCGCGGGTGGGCCACCACCGCTGGCTGCTGCCTCCCCCGCCCACTCCAGCCACCACGCGGCCGCGCACCAGCAGCACTCCCTGCTGCACCAGCTCGAGCGCTCCCTCCTGGCGCACCACACAGCTGCTGCCGCGGTCTGGGCTGGGCCCAGCAGTGGTGGCGACGAGCGCGGCAGCACCAGCGGCAGTGCAACCAGCGGCAGCTGCAGTGACGCCGGTGACTACGGCTTTGATGACGGTGCCGCGCTGGCGGCGGGCGGTGGTGGTGGCTACACGCCGCCTGAGTCGATGCAGGCGGTGGTGGCGCGGCTGTACTCGCAGTTTGTGCACCCCGCCAGCGCGGCGCCACGGCCAAGCTCGCGGCAGCAGCCCCACGCCCTGCCCTACCTTGACAGCCGCGGGGGCGGCAGCAGCGATGCGGGTGGGCTGGGCCTTGCGGATGGCTACTTTGGCCCGCTGGGCACCGGGTATGTGGGCTGGGGCGCAAGGGGGGCCGATGGTGGTGGTGCGGAGGACAATGGCAGCGGCTGTGGTGATGAGGAGGACGAGGAGGTTGAGGGGTTGTCTGTGGACGAGGATGGGGAGGCGGTGTACCTGCACGCAGGCCAGCTGGGCCTGGGCAGTGACAGCGAGGGCGACAGCGCAACCGAGGCCGGGGCGAGGCGTGACGGGGCCAGCAACCGCAGCAGCTGTAGTGGATACGGTGGCGGTGGCAGCTGCGCGCACGGCACAGGGGGTGAGCCGGTGACAGCTACAGCACGCTGGCGCTCGCACGCCCCCAGCACGCAGCTGCAGGGGCGGGGCGAGGAGCAGCAGACTGATGATGTCGCGTGGGCGGCTGCCGGCCCCAGCGGGCGGCAGCAGCGGCATGGGGGCACCAGCAGCCGCAGCAGGGGCTCGTCCAGCTCGGTCACCAGCAGCATGCACCGCGGCGGCAGCCCCGCGCTGCCGGAGCTCGGGCCGCACGGTTTCCGGCCGCTGCTGCCGCCGGGCGCCCTGGACAGATGGGGCGGGCCGCCCATGACCCCCGAGGCCAGTGACGGGTATGAGGGCAATGACGCGGGGGCGCAGCCGCGCTTCAGGCGCGGGCTGGGCCGTGCGCATGCGGCGGCCAGCGCGGGGCCGGGGGCGGACGCGGCCAGCGGGACGGATGGCGAGGAGGAGGGCTCGGAGCTGGGGCGGCCGCCGCTGCACTTCATCCCGCCCCCGAGTGCGCCTGCCGCCGTGACCGCCAGCCGCAGTGAGGGTGCACTGACAGGGCTGGTGGCGGGCGGCGGGGGCGGCGTTGGTGGTGGCTATGGCAGTGGCGTTGACGATGGCTCACGGCCCGATTTGGGCGGCGGGGGGCTAAGTGGCATGCTGCGCCTGCCGTTCCAGCACTTCATGAGTCGCCATGCGGCCAACTTGCTGGTGGGTGGAAGAGGAGCGCCAACTTGGCCTCTGCGTGCGTTGCGTGAGACACGTTGCCAGCCGCTGCTGCCTTTTGTGCTGCATCCTGCGCCTTCTCAGCGTTCAAGACACCTTTCCAACATCCATTCCACGTTAGTAACCAGTATGCGCAGAGCCACTTTTCCCTGACAACCACCACGCCTGCCACTGCCCGCCTGCCCGCACAGCTGCCGCACCACATGCGCCACATGGTTGACATGTTCACCCCGGACATGCTGTGGCGCCAGCCGCTGCCGGCCAGCCGCGGCAGCGGCAGCGGTGCACAGGCAGGGCCCAGCACAACCACGGGCCCCTCCGCACCCAGCGCCCACAGCACCGGTGGTGCAGCCGGCAGCAGCGGCAGCCATCGCCTGTTTGGCAAGACGCCCAGCGCACGGTCAGGCAGCCGCGGTGCGTCGCGTGGTGGCGGCGGGGCGGGCGCCGGTGGCGCCAGTGGCACGTCCCCCTGTGCCCTGCGGGAGGTGAGCGCTGTGGAGCTGTTCAGTGGCCGCTACCCGGCCAAGGCAGTGCGCGCGCTGGCGGGTGACGCGGGGTTCATGGGGGCGCTGCTGGCGGGGCTGCCGGGGGTGGACGCTGCAGCACCGTGCGTGGCGGCGGTGTGCGCGGGACTGCAGGGCCGCAGCGTGCTAGCCAGTGTGCACGGCCCGCTTGGGCCAGGCCCTGGTAGCCCGCCCGCACTCAGCAGCAGCCTCGTTGCGCTGTGTGTGCGCAAGAGCAGCGGCTCAGGGGGCACTGAGCACGGGGTGGGCGCTCAGCTAGCAAGTGACTCAGTGGCACCACCTGGCCTGGTGGGTGTGCAGGCTTGAGGCGTGGGTATCGTGCATTTACACTCAAGACGAGCCAGCAGCGCACAGTTGTTTGGTATGCGTCTGGTGCTGCAAGATGGTCGGAGGCTATGCTGGTCAGGGTCAAGGGTCCGCTGGCACGCCAGGCTTGGGTGTTGTAATTCAAAAGTGTTGACGGAGCGGTGCCCCAGGAAAGGTGCACTGCTGCTGCATGCCATGCGGGGAACTGGCAAGCCGTCAACCCTCACCAGCTGCGTCCTAAGTAATTACCTGGGCGCAGCTGATGGCTGCTGACTGCTCGGAGTCGCTAGCCGACTGACAGTGGACCTGGGTGCCGATGCCAGATAAAGTGTCAATCGGATTACAGTGTCGTTCCAACCACTGCAACGCTATTGGGCACAAGCTGACTGCGGATCACCGCGAGATCCATCGCTTAAGCGCAAGTTGCTCATCGATGAGACTCAGCAGCAGTACGCAACTAACGCTGACGCATTTCGAACATGTACCACGTACACTAAGCATGCAACATCAGTTCTTCGTTCGACAAACAAGCAAACAAGCGAACTCTAAGACAAACTCAAGAACTTTGGACATGCCACCTGTCGCATGCCACACAGCATGCACACATGTGCCGTGCGCCATGCGCCAGGGTCAGTCACCTGCATCTAGCTTAGCTAACCAGTTCATCTGATATGCACATGGTGATGCAACCCACTCGTACGCCAACAAAAAGTCTTGTAATAAATCATCATACATTGGAATGCAAGCTGCCTGACACAGTTCTGAGTGCATGACTACTGACAGTTCATGTGTACAGCAGAAATATGCGTTGTCACTGCCACACCGCCACCACTTGGGCGCCGAACCACAGCAATCACAGATTGTCACACAGGTGCCGCACACATGCCTGCTCATGTCCTCGTCCTGCCACCTCCTGCACCTGGGCTTCAAGGGCCTAAAGGCCTCAAGGCTTGTCCGCCCTCGCCCCCACACTCCCCGCTCTGCTACCGCCACGCCGCAGCCGGTCCATCCAGTCAGGCGGCAGCACCCCCCTCGGGATGGTGCGCGTCATGCAGTGGATGGAGCCGTGCCACCTGATCATGCCGTCCGCCTTGACGGTCACCACACGCCCGCGGTACCGCCCGCCCGCCACGCCCTCCCACACCGCCAGCGCTGCGGCCTCGTGCCCCGTATGCTGCTCGTACACCGGCACCACGACCTCGGCGCCGAGTGGCAGCGCGTTCAGGTATGTGCGCGTTACAGGGGCCTGCGGGGGGACACAGGAGATGGGAGGGGGAGGGGGGAGGGTGACGGGTGGCTGGCTGTAAGTGATGGTGCGTGGCTGACCTCAAGCCCGCAGCCTAGCCCACAAGCAGCAGGCATGTTTGCAGCACCAGGTGCCCCCAGCGCCACGCACATGCACCCTTGCACTGGCGTGCCCCCCACGCCCCCACGCTACCCGCGCACCGTCTCATCGGGGCACGTGTCGGGCGCCGCCCGCCCGCTGTCGTCAGTGCGGCGCGCTTTGCAGTGGCTGGGCATGGGCACCGGCGTCACGCTGAAACGGCCGCGGCCCGCCTTGCGCAGCACTGCCAGGTTGGCGGCCATGAGCGTGTGGTCCAGCGGGTTCTGGCGTGCAGAATACACCCCCACCAGCAGACTCGTCGCGTTGGGCCTGCGCACGCAGGGCAAGGTGCGCATGGTTCGTCCTCCTATGCATAAGTTCACAGCAGAAAGGGTGGCCTGGGTGGCGCGTCGATGTGGTGCCCCCTTTGACACACCCACATCACCTCTCACACCGGCCTGGTGCGTGTGTGCCATCCACACACTCCTATCAGCAGCCCCGGCCATGCTGCCGTGGCTCACCCCCTTGAAACCTCTCCCCGTCCGCCTCCCCGCCTCCCCCCGCACCATGCCAGCCACATGTCCACGTGTCCAGTGATATCATAGGTGAGCGACTGCACCACCAGCAGCCGGGTGCAGCCAAAGGGGCGCAGGCTGGCGGCCAGCAGCGAGCGCCGCTGGCTCATCGTCAGGTCGGTGCCCCTGCAGGCCGCGCATACAATCTGTACGTCATCCGCAGGGGCGTGGTAGGTGGGCCATGCACTGTGCCGCTTGGGCCGTGGTAGCACACGCAGCACACCCGCCCCCTTCCCCGCCCCTGCTGCTGGTGCCGGAACCCGAGCACGCACCTGTACGTGACCAGCAGTACGCGATCTGATACCACGCACACACCGTCGCCGTTGGGCAGCAGGTTGCCGCCCTCCATCTTGAGCGGCAGCCGCGCCAGGGGCAGCCCCACGCGTGATGCAAAGTCGGACGCCTGCAACGAAGCAGCAGCACAAACAAGTTGGCCCTCACCAGGCCTGACTGGCCGCACTCGCGCCTGGGGCTCAAAGGGGTAGAGTCACCTCACACATGCTGCCACTGCATACGCGGTGCCACCCACCATGCCGCCGTCCGCGGGGCGGTCGCTGAAGTACTCAAAGTCAAACGCGGCGGGGGCGCCACTGGCCCCATCAAAGTAAAACTGCGGTGTGTGTGTGTGTGTGTGTGTGTGTGTGTGGTGTGTGCATGTGTGTGGGGAGGTAATGTTGTGTGGCTAGGGCAGGTGTGGGCGGGGACGTGCGGGCATGTGCTGCCACTGCCACCACCACAGCTGCTGCTGCCAGCGCCCGGCTGTGCACCGTGCTGCAGCACATGCCTGCCCCTGCCCCTGCCACGCGCCCCTGCCCACGCACCACGGGCCCGTAGTCGCGCACCCACACGCTGTTGACCTCGTAGTCTGTGACAAACGTGATGGCCCCTGCGCGAACGCCCGGGTCCTGCCCCAGCAGTGACCGGATGTCGTCCAGGGCATCCGGGTCCAGCCGTGTCTTGGCGGTGTACGCGATGACAGCGATGCCCTGGCGCTGCGCAGAGCTGCATGGGGGGCGCGCAGGGTGAGCAGGTTGTTGAACTGGCACGCAGATTGGGTTTTCATGCTGTGCTAATACCACAGGGTGCAGCTGTCGCTAGCTGCATGTCACAGGCATGTCCAGCTCATATCCTGCCCGCAAACTGTGTGTGCGACAGCTACTAGGTTGGCCCCGTGCACTCACGCGATGACGGCCTGCCACATGTGCGTTGCCTCGTATGCCTTTTTGCGCAGGTCCAGCGCGTCAACTGCGATCAGCAGCGCCTCCACCTGTGCACAGGGTCAGGGGCGACCTGGTTGCAGTCCCATCCGTGTGCAGCGCGCATGCATGCAGCACCGGCCTTGCTGCACAATGAATGGCACCAGTGCCGATGGCTCACCTCACCAGCTTCCAGCGGAAGCTGTGCTCTGCTGCCTTCCTTGTACTGCCCCAACGTACTGCTGTCAGCAGAATCTTCCTGATTCCAAGCATCAGGATTCTCGTAGGCGCCCAATCGCTGGAGCCGATCGCACTCCTCCATTGCCTGCGCATACTGCTGGCGCAGTGACGAGGAAGTGCCTCGCAATTCGTCAGCCTCCTGGATGCTGCCGCCCAGCGCGTTCACCTCATAAGCAGCAGCCGATCCAGGTGACAGGGCCAGCAATAACATACATAACATCATCTTCTTCAGTCGTGCTGCCCACATGTCCGCCTCAATCCATGTGACGCCTTTAGATCCTAGCAGCTCAGCAAATTCACGCTGACATGTATCAACTTGCTGCACAGCAATGTTGGTGTCTGTGCGGGGCGTTTTTCAAAACCTGTTCTATCAGTGTCGTCTCACGGCGCGCAGACATGTGCGCTGACCCAGTTTATGGCAGGCGTGTGTGCTGAGGGGCCCTGACCCTGAGCAGCCACAAGCAGTTGAGGGGATTGAAACACGGGTGCGGTGATGCCACACAGCGTGCTGCTGATGGGGTTGCACATCATCAACGCACCAGCCAGTAGCCTTATGAACATCTTGGGTTTAGCAGAGTAGCTAGCAGTGGGAGGTGTCCAACGCCATCATTATGCTTCCTTATGCCTCAGCGCACAAATGCATTCTGGTTACATGTATGCTGTGCATGGTGAGCTGGTGGCCAAGTTTGCTGTTCATACACAACATGTGTTGTGGACCTGCACCTGCCTCCAGCCAAGCACGAGGCAAACAAGTGCAACATGGGCAGAGGGATGCAGGTGGTACTCGGCAAGTGCACGTGCTGGAGAGATGGACAGGTGCGGATGTGCCCTCCGAAACCGGGCCTTGATGAGGCAATTTGCGAAGTCCAATCAGTGCCATCCTTTGTCTCTGCAGCATGTAGTGCAATTGCAAAGCAACAGTGGCAGCGTTGCCTCTGGTGCGCTGTTAAGCGTTGTGCAGTTGCCGTCTGTCAGCTTGCATGGCGCTGACCACAGCAGGCCTGCATCTAAACACATCTTTTAGAGGTGGTGGGGGACCAACAGCAGGCCTTCAAGCGTTGTGCAGGTTGTCTACTGGTGCCGGCGCGGTACATGACAGCATGCCATGCGTGCCCTCCAAAGGCCTCATGAAAGCCGGAGCTTTCAGTTCGGGAAGCCAGATTATGCTATTCGATGGCCGTGGCGGCAGCTGGCAAGCGAAGAGACTGCCCAACTACGTGACACGCAAGCATTCCGGTTTAACGAGCATCACACAGTGTGGGGCTCATGTGAGCAGCTTTGGCTTGCCTTTGCCCATCTTGCCATTACATCTACCCTGGTGAGAATATTTTGGCACGGACAGCACCCACAAGCCCTACTCCGTCACGCAAGTAGCCAAGGTTGCAGATGCAGGCAGCCGAGCGCCTGGCTGTTCTAAGCCGCCAGCTGGGGTCCGTGGCCCTGGAGGAAGGCCCTAGTGACGTGGTGCGCACCAGTACCGCAGCTGAAGAGGAGCGCCCCGCCCCAGCTGGCGGTCGTGGCACCCTCACCGTTCTGGACAATCGCAGTGGCAAGAAATACACGGTGTGTCCGTCTGTTTCCCATCCTTTTGCACCTGGGTCCCGGTGCCTTGGTGACACGCCACGCCACAGCCTCCGCTAAACGCTGCAACCTGATCTTTCGCTATGTCCGCAGCTTGAGATTTCAGAGGGTGGCACCATCAACGCCCAGGCATTGAAGCAGATCAAGGCTGGTGGTGATGGAGTGGGCCTGCGCGCGTATGACCCTGGGTGGGTCATCGGCGAACTCGCATTCTGCATGGAATTGCTTGTGCACTGCCTTTACATGGCATGTATTGTCCAAGTCAGCAATCTACCTTGGCACCCCCTTCACTCTGCACTGCACAGGTACACAAACACCACCGCCGTCATCTCGCGCATCTCCTATATTGATGGCGACAAGGGCATTCTGCGCTACAGGGGCTACCCCATCGAGGAGCTGGCAGAGCGCTCCAACTTCCTAGACACCGCTTACCTCGTCCTCTTTGGCAACCTGCCCACGCAGTCGCAGCTCGCGACGTTCCAGGTGCGTAAGCATGCAACTTGCATGAATGTGCATGGCATGCATGACATGCATGGCATGCGCCTCATGCGACACGTGCGGTGTGCCTGTGCCGCATTTGCGCCCTGCATTGCGTGGCCCTGCCTTGTTGCCCTGACTGTTGTTGCTGCTGCTGGTGCCGCCGCTGCTGCTCGCATGCTGCCCTGCTGTACGCGTGCGTACAGGAGGCGGTGATGCGCCATAGCGCGCTGCCCACTGCGGTCATTGATGTTGTCAAGGCGCTCCCCCACGACGCCCATCCCATGGGCACACTACTGGCTGGGATCTGCGCGCTGTCGGTGTGCCACCCTGAGCAGAACCCTGCGCTGGTGGGCCAGAACATCTACAAGAGCCGTGAGGTGCAGGACAAGCAGATTGTGCGGCTGCTGGGCAAGGTGCGGCTCGTGTGCATGTGCACCCGTGCGCCTGCATGCACTGCCCTGCGCCTGCCATGCGTATGCTGGCCATGGCTGCCCAGCATCCATGCGCCTGCGTTCCCTGCATCGTGCGGCCTGACAAGGACGGCGGCCCTGCACTGCACATCGCATGAGTCCTCCCCACCCCACCCCAATTGTACACTGCACCCTGCCCCAACCTTGCTTGACCCATCTGTATACCCTGCCCCGCCCGCAGATCCCCACGCTCGCCGCGCTCGCTTACCACAAGTCCACCGGCCGTTCCGCCGCGGCTCCCAACCAGCGGCTGGGCTACACCGAGAACTTTCTGTACATGCTGGACGGCAGCAATGCGCCCAACTACCGCCCCCACCCCAAGCTCGTGCGCGCGCTGGTGCGTGCTGCGGGTGGCTAGCTAGCTGCAGCGCTTCATTGCTCTGGACCTTCCGCGTGGTTGTCAAGGTGGCAATGGAAAGCACGCCGTGCTATCCCTGGCTTGCCTGCCCGCACGGTCGGCGCGCACATGCTGCGTGCTCGCACCTCAAACAGCACAGCACATAGCAAGATGCTGATTGCCTGCACCCCATGCCCCCCCCCCCCCCCCCCCCCCCCCCCCC
>BDCZ01000490.1:0-10888 GCA_001662365.1 Chlamydomonas applanata
TGAAGCACTGCAAGTTGGTGATATTATTGTATTCCCTGTGTGTCAGAACTGAAGATGGCATGCAAGTGTGGTTTGGCACATGTAAATTTTTTCCCTGCCCAGCCCTGCCCATGCCATGGCCAGAGCCTGCCTGTGACAGGGAAACACATGCTAACTGCCCTTGTGCCTTTGATTTTCTCCCTATTTCCCTTGTTCCCTGGCTTTTCCCATCCATACGCATGTTTTCCCTCCTTCTCACCCATCCATACACAGGGAAAATTTCCCGTGGGTGTGTGTCTGTGTGTGTGTGTGTAACTGTATTCCCCAACTACCCATGGGACCTTTGATTCCTAAGCTCATTCCCTCTCACATGGGATTCAGGTCCGGGTGATCACGAGGCTTTACACTCAGCCCACTCTCTGTAAGAGCCCTCCTGCTGGTTGCATCCAGGCTCAACTCCTGCTGAGGGCCTCATGGTTCGCCTGAAGGGTTGGAGTGCAACAATGTGTAACCTTGCGTGCCCCCAAGGCCTCATTCTACTTGTGCATCAGCTACACACTCACCAGTACGTGGTCAGAATTGGGATGCGCTTGAGGGGCATAACGAAGATGCCTTCGGTTTTTGTCTCCAGCTTCTCAAGCGCATGAACAACGTCCATGCCCCGAGTTACTTTCCTAACAACCCAAAGTGTGGCACAATGCACAATTGAACGGTTAGCACGGACACAAAATTTAGTACAAGGTGCTTGGCACGAACACACAACAGATTATCATAAACAAATTGTGTGTGTGTGCGCGCGTTACACGTACACTACGGGCACGAAGCTCAAGAACCAGCCCCTGTTCCTTTCCCCTTTTTGCAGGCTAGGCCGGTTTTCCTTGGCCGCATTCGCTGTTCCGGTGTGCGTTGCGCCTCAGCCTGTGTAACCATAACCAGCAAGAAACAGAAACAAGACAGGAACGGCGCGAGAAGCGGCAGGAAAGTGAGAGGCAGCGAAAACAAACCCAGAACATGAAGGTTGCCGACCAGGATAGAGAAAGGCAAGGTAATTTAGAACCACCACCGCCAAATGACGAGACCCTGTACTGTAGGCGACGCACCCAAACACGGCATAACGGGAGTCCAGCCCGGGTTGTGGCCCAAGCATGATGGAGAATGAGGAGCCTCCTGAGTGGGGATCATCGCCCTTAGCAAGTGAGAGCGACCCTGCGCATGGTTCACAAAATTGCAAGGAACCATGATCCATGGTCTGTTCGTATCCATGCTGTGTACCGTTCATATGCCTGCTTATGATCCGTTCACATGCTGATATGTAGCTCCGCTGACGGGGAGCAGACCACTCAGCTATTAATTGGTGGCGTCAAGAGAGGCGATGCAGTTGAAAACCTTGTTTACCTTCCTCATGCTTGCTCACTCCGCTCACCCACTCAAACTGAACAGTGCGCTCTGCCAACTCCTGAGGGGACATGCCCAAAGAGAGGTGGTTTCACCAACCGGGTAGTCAAACATATGTGTCAGCTGCCTGACGGCATGTCAAGTCATCCATTTACTGCCTTTCCAAACCTCACCTTTTGCTCCGCATTGAGCGGCGCAGTGCGACCGTATGCACAGTCAGCTGTTTGTGCAACGAAGCCCTGCAGTGTGTCCAGAAGCCAAGGAAATGAGCTAGTTTTGAGCTGGAGCCAGTAGTGGAGTTGCAATGCGAGAGCATACAGACCACCACGGTGAGCACTCCCATGTAATCATCTGGTCTGCTCCTATGCAATTGCTGCTTCTACCCCCCACCCATGCGACACGCTGCATGCAACAGACTGACCGGATGGACTCGGAAAAAGTGGTTTGTTATGTACAAGCCCATCTGCACACACTTGAAGATGTGGGCTGTTGTTTCTGGTGCAATCTGCATCCCGAACCGCAATATGCGCAACGGTTGACGGTGATATATAAGAACGACATGATCAACATGGAGTGAACATGGGCGCCGATTTGCCATATACATGCCATGCCACAAACTCCAAGATGCCATGCATCCAGGCAAATGCGTACAGGCGCCTGTATGCATTCTGCACCGAGAGACCCTCTGAGCACGGGACTGTAGTAAGCTGATGATGGTGAACATGACTTTCCCACATCGATCAGCAAACCTTACCTCTGGGTAAAAGCCAAATTCAATATCACCCGTCTCCAGCTGAAATATAACGCGTTCATCGCTCATCCGCAGGGTTGGTAAACCCCGCACGATCAGGGGCGCAGCTAGCAGCAGGATTGCATAAATGACGGCTTGCATGCTGTGCCGTCTCGTGATGCACGGTATGGTGCACTCAATGGAGCAAGGGCTTATTTTCAAAGACTACATCAGCTGATTTCACGTATGTGTCTCATCATCACTTATCGTTTGGTCGAGTATGCGTGTTTTCTTGTTTGAGCAGTACATGTGCATTACATGTACTGGCTGTACTGGCCGGTTGAAGCATTGCACCTGCATCGAGCACAGTTGAGCTCCTACATCCTCGGCACATGCCATTTCATACCCCACATAGCTTTAGTGCTCCCATACTCGACCAACGCACACGCTCAGGTGCTGCTGTCCATGCTGTGTGCTGTGGCATGCCGCTCCCGCCCAAGGAAAGCCTGCAGCGCCAGCAGCATGCTGTGTGGGAACGTCACATCGCCACGGAGCCCCTCGCAGCTGGCCACATCTCTCACTGCCGACCCACAAGCCGCTGCGCGTAAGCACATGTTAAGCGCAGCGAGCCCCGCATCCATCTGTGCAACCCCACGTTGCACGGCATCGGCTGCGGCTTCATGCGCTGCCAGGATGGCATCTTCCTCTGCACGCCGTGCAGCTTCAGATGCGGCGGGCGACAGCCCACCCCTGCTGCCGCCACAGTCATCCACAGTGCCGTTGTGTGCAGCTGCATCCTTGCACGCATGCCAGGCGGTCACCCAGGGAAGGGCAGTGGCTGTGACCTGGGGCTGGCTACTGAAGCCATCTGAGGGCACAAAGCCATAGCACGCCATCCATGCTGCACGAGTACACGCACACAAGGGCAGGGTGAGGCTTTGCAGCACTAGCGCACGAACATCACGCGCGCTTGCCTGCTGGCCGGAGCGCCGCAGACATGTCACAAAGTATCGACGCACTGAGAGTCCCGTAGCACAGATCAGCCAGCAGCAAGGCCAGCAGCAGCCTTGTAAGCACCATGTACCCAGCGTGCAGTTTGGCATTCTCACCTGCATCATGGCTGTGCGAGCAGTAGTTCCAGTGCAGCTCCGTCCCGGGCGGCAGCGGCCGCGTGGCATAGCACACAAACAAGCGGCGCTGGGTGCTCTCCAACCGCCGTAACCGCCGCTGCTCTCGCCGCAGCCGCCGTGCACGCCGGGAGGCCGCCTCTGAATCCGTGTCCTCATCACGCTCCTCCCCGTCCTCATCCTCACTGCTCTGCCCCTCGTCTCCACTCTCTTTATCATTGCCCTCATCCTCCTTGCCATCCCTCCCGCCCAGCCTCCTCCCTCCCCGTTCCTCTCGGTCCGTCTCTCTGTCAGTCTCCGTCCCATAGCCCTGCCCCTCCTCCTCGTCCTCCTCCTCCTCCTGCTCATCGTCCGTGTCCCCCTCGCTCTCCTCCTCACTGCCTTCACTCTCACCATCCTCGCTGTCCTCCTCCTCATCGCTGCTGCCATCATCCTCGTCACTGTCATCATCGCTACTGCTTCCGCCCACGCTGGACTGCACAGCTGGCACATCCTCCACCCTGCAAGCGAGTGTGCCATGCATGTGCCCAGCACTCGGCATAGATCCGTTGGGTAAATGCCGTCATGACGGCAGCTGGTGCCAAGTGTTTGTGTAAATCAAGATGCATGGCCCTGACAGCTGAGTGTGTGCTGTGTGCGGCGACTCAAATCCTCACACAAGTATGTAAATCTCTCTAGTCTCTCTCACCTGGCCATGCACACCACGTTGGGTGGGTGGTTGTGGTTGAGGAGATCTGCAGCGTGTGCAGATGCACACATATGAGCAGCCCAGCCGCAGGGGCTATGCCAGCAAAGCAAGCTGTAATGATTCATCATGGCGCATGTAGGCATGTTGTTGTGCTCGCTTGTTGTACAAGTGCAATGCCAATGGCCCAGCGATTGCATCACAGGCATCCAGGTATGACACTGACCTGCTAGGGGCACGAGGGTGGGACCTGCCCACAGCCCAATGGCACGTGACCACACCAGGCCTCGTGCCCAAGCATACGCGGCTTGCCACGACAGCAGGTGGCCTTGGCACGGTACCTGCCCATGGAGAGCATCCAGATTGTGGTGCTGCCCTGCCCCCCGCTCTTGCACGTACCGCGCCCAAAAGTGCGCTGCCGCCGGTGCCTCCTGTGCCAGCGCGGTACGCTGCGCCTGTACCGCGTCAGCCAGGCCCGGGCTGGCATGTTGTACTGCCTGCCAGGCTGTGCTACTGCCGCCATTGCACTGCTGCTCCCACAGCACAGGTAGTACGTTTGCAAGGTCTTTGGGGGACGGCAGGCAGCCCAGATATGCTTCGGACGTCTTCCTTTGGCTCTGGTCTGAGATCATATCCAGGAGCAGGGCTACGGCAAGGCCTGCGTGAGGCCTCAGCTCTGCCGCTTCAGCCCTGTGGCTCTGACCTGCAGCACGCCCGCTTGCATCTCCAGAGTCCCGCTTGCCCTCTGTTTGGCCAAGCCTGGTCCGCGCCATGGCATCAGCTGCTGCTGACACACCGCTGGGTACAGGGGTCTGTGTGCCAGCTGGGCATAGTGGCTCCAGCATCACGGATCTGAAGTGTAATAGTGCAGGCAGTAAGTCTAATAGTGCAGGCAGTTCGTCAGGCAACCGCCGTCGGCAACGTTAGGTGAGCCAAATGCAACGCAGGCATTGCGCCCTTGCTGTGGTAACCATGCATGCCGTGGAGACCGTGCATGCCATGCATGCGCTTTGTGCCGCAGCATGGAGTGAGCCGCAGCATTGAGTGAGGGCCCATGTATCTGGGAGGGAGGCCCTCGGACCGTCCACTGTACCTTGGGATTGCAAACAGCTCCTCGTCAGGCGGTACACCCAACCGCTTGTTGGTTGGGTTCATGTTCTTGTCGGGCTGCTGCTGCAGACCCAGGTAGTGCTCATGTGGGCCAGGGCCCTCATCCTCACTGTCACTGCCATCACCTGACTGAGCGTCATCCTGTGGCCTGTGACGTGCCATAAACAGACCAAGGCCACCTGCAAGGCAGATAATAATAATAACAACACGGCGTGTCACAGATGTGTCTGCATGCCGGAGCCTGACAGGCAGGCCTGCGCTCACCTGCAAGGCACATGAGCGCAAATAAATGGGTTCTGCACCTGATGTGGCTGGGCTGGTTCCAACACAAGGTTGAAATCCCCGGGCCAGCGACAGGGGCCTGGGCACAGGCTGGCAAATGTTTGATAGTTGTAAGTGCATCAAAGAGCTGCTGGTTGGGCACTGTGGCACCGGGCATGCACAGCAACAGCAGGCTGCTCATGATGCATGGTTGTTCAGTGGCTGTGTGGTCATGGCTTCAAACACAGCAGTATGCGCACACACCATACTGGTCCCGACGTACACGCAGCAGCGGGTGCACGCGTGCGCCAGCGGCGCTTGCCTCCTCGCTGCACCGAAGCCAGCGCAGCAGTGAGCGTGCCGCGTACAGCTGGGGGTCGTGTTGATGTCGCTGGGAGCTCCTCAGGTCGTGTGCCTGCGGCATGCAATTGTGCAAGCGTGAGCATGCCTGCGTTGCAAGGGGAGTTGCATGCTGTGCCGTGCATGCCAATGGCATGAGTGTAGGTGCTGTGCATGCGTGTGATGCTTAGGTATGCCGGTGCCCAGATGGCGGTGAGGTCAACAGCATGGAGCGCATCAGCATGTGGCTTGCACGTTGTCTGCTCCAGTCCAGCACACTAGCCTTACCATCATGAAGACATCAGCCTTGGAAGGTTGCGTGAAGGGCAGGTGAAGGGCAGGGTGTGGGCGGGCTTGCTGATGTCAGAATTGACAAACGTTTTGCATTTTGCTTCGCTATCGACCAAGATGCCCCGCCATCTTCGACCCCTACCTTTTCAAAGTCAACCGAAAACCGGAACCCTTCATCACACACAGGGCGCGCTGTTTCATCAGGATAGCGTGAAACATATTCTGAGCTGCGCGAGCCAGCTTCACAGCTGCCATGTTTGTTGCATGCTGAGCAGTACAGATTACTGCCTACCTGCTGGTGACACAAACTTGGCAGGTATCATGTTGATGGCTGCTATGGGCCCCCATCAGTGCTGTGAGAACCTTGGGTTGGGTGGGGGGGCTGCTATAGGATGTGCACTGCACACACCACACAGCTCTGTAAAGCCTATGAAGTAAGGCACCATTTGAAGCTCACCATCTACAGTCTCCTTGTCTCTCTGCATGTCTGCAAGTCCACAGATGTGCTGAGGTCGTCAGGTGTTTGTAGCCCAGTGGCGGGGGCGGCAGGCACGTGGTGCTGAGCTCAAGGTATGCGCATCATGCATGTACATGCAGTTGTGCTGTGCGGTACCTGCACCTTGTAGAGCCAACACAGTGTGGGCTGTACAGCACACCGTATGGCCCTGCTGCAGGACGCCACTTTGGCAACCCAGCAGCAGTACGTGTGGGGCAGTACCATCAAAGCACCTGTTTGCTGGGATCCTGACATTATAAAATGCTTGCTTAATTAAGGAGTTCGCGTCTGCTTTAAGAGTCCAATGCCACCTAAAAAGAAGGAAGAGGTGAAGGAGCCTCCAAAAGAAGAC
Organism: Chlamydomonas applanata; assembly: GCA_001662365.1. Taxonomy (NCBI): domain Eukaryota; kingdom Viridiplantae; phylum Chlorophyta; class Chlorophyceae; order Chlamydomonadales; family Chlamydomonadaceae; genus Chlamydomonas; species Chlamydomonas applanata. The sequence goes on from BDCZ01000490.1 coordinate 6,766, forward strand.
TCTAATCCTTATGGGGTATTTGTTAACATCAGCGTACCCACAGCGGCGATCTCGCTGGTAAGCGGCCTCTAAGTGTTGACCCTGACTGCTTTGCAGATTAAAATGTAATGGACAGGTTTAAATGGAGCATACCCTTTAGGCGTGTTGCGGAGGGCTCCACAGCTCGAGGCTAATTTGCTGGGGTCTGGGTACGTGAAATATACATATGACTGCACAGGCACCTACCGAAGATGGCAAGGAGGAGGTATCCCCAGACGTGCACAAATTCTACCTCACAATCACGTACCCTGGAGATTTTCCTCCGCTTAAGGGTGAAGCCGTGCAAATCAGCGTTGGGGGCGTGCTGAATCTGGCGTTCCAGCAAAAGTTCAGGTACGGGCTCGTGCATGGCAAGGGTTGTGAGTGCATGGTCGTCCATGCATAATTTCTCGATGCATGCCGCATGTTGCAAGGCCATGACCAGGGTGTGCAGGCAAAGCCTGTGCCAGCTGGACTTCTATGTGCCGCTCAGCAGCAAGGTGACAGCGCTATCAGCAGCGGTCAAGCAGCGAGCCGCGATTACAAAGCCGGAAAGCGCAGCGGGGTGCACTGCATCAGCGACAGGGCATGCTCTGGTCCATACCAGCAGGCACCACGTGCTGAGGCACAGCGCACGCCCTCACGTGCTGCTGTATGTGTTAATGGTCCTGCACTTGTACATTTGCAGGCGGGACGATGGGCTGGATGCCCTGCACGTGCTGCTCAACACCCCCACCACCCTCACCCTGCACCACGCGCCCTCTCACACCCCCATCGCCTCAGCCCCCCTTGACATGCTGCCCCTGGGCCTGGGCGAGCACACCTTTAGCATTCCCAGCCTAGCCCTTCCCCTGCTCCCACCCGCACCGCCACCCCCACCTGCGGCGCCTGCACCAGCAGCAGGCAAGGGCAAGGATGCAGCGCCCCCGCCGCCCCCGCCCACCCCCCCACCCCAGCTCTCAGCCCCAGTGGTGCTGCAAGGCCTCAGCGTGGCGCTGACTCAGCGGCTGGCGCCAGAGGAGGGCAGCCCTGAGGCGGCGGCAGCAGCAGCAGCGCTGGCTGCCTTTGCAGAGGCACAGGCGGCGTACACCACACCAGCCGCATCCCGACCAGGTGGGAGGGGGTGTGCCTTGAGGAGGGGAGGCACATCCCACACGATGTTATTGCAGTCTACTGTCATAAACGTGGAGCCATTGCCGCGCACCGTTGAACCATACAACATGGAGCACTGCCAGAGCTGAGCCACACGTTCACGCATGCGTGCAAATCAAATACATCGCGCTGTCATGCACACATGGATGATCGCGTTAGACTGCAGCGCCGCACTCTAATCTGCGCAAATAATAATAATAACACTGCGTGTCACAGATGTGTCTGCATGCCGGAGCCTGACAGTCGTTATCTAAACATCATCACTAGAGGACCAATCTGCGCAAAGCCGTGTATTATTGTCATGCACGCAGGCACAAGCCAGGCACCGGCAAAGGCGGGTGCGCCACCGCCGCCGCCGCCCACCACCCCACCCCCACCCAGGCCAATGCTGGATGAGAGCGCACTGCCGCCAATGGCACCATTCAGGTGCGGCCGGAGCACACTGCCAGGACTGCAAGACGAACGTGGCGTACAGCTGCGCACTGTGCACGCAGCCTCTTGGGCTGATGCATGAGTCCAGTATATGGTATATCATAGTGTCCAGCCAGGCCCCCACATCCCAACCAGCAGCCAGAGCAGTGCTTACCCCGGCACGGCGCAGTCCCACTCATTCAGGGTCAATGACATCTCCACATGTAATCTCTACATAATTATTCTAATTATTCCTTGATGTGTTACAGCCTGTTCCTTTGCTGTCTGCTCACCCACTGATCCCCACAGGTACGTGCCCCAGGCTGAGGCCCCTGACACCAACGTGGTGGAGTTTGAACTGGAGGGGCCCGGCCCTTCGCTGCCTACCGGGCTGCAAGCTGCGAGCGATGTGGCGGGTGGGCGCGTGTCGCTGCTGGCGGCGCTGGCGCTGCCGGCGCCTGGGCCGACGCTGACACTGGTGGGGGGCGCAGTGACCAAGGACACGACGGACGGAACGAGCAAGGTGTGTGTGTGTGTGTTGGCGCAGCAGCGGGTGGGCACGCACGTGTGGCTACCTGCATATCATAATAATAGAATAATAGCACGGTGCTTTACAGATTCATCTCTGCTTATCATACACAGCGCAGAAAAGTCTTGCGTTGTGCATTCCAAGCCCTCAGACTGTGCTGGGTCCCAGTGCAGGTGTGCTGGCCGAAGGGCGGGGCACGCGTGCGGCGCATCATGAGCCCGGCTGCAGTGGCCGCGTTGTTGGGGCACCTGGATGCAGATGGGCAGCTGAGTGTGGAGGTGGCACGCTACATGGGGGAAGACAAGGCTCTGGGTGACTCACAGGCAGCATGGGATGCGTACCACGCGCACGCCGTGGTGAGTGGCCGCATCTGTCGCTGTCATCTTGTGAAGCCGCTTGGCAGTTTTGTCTGGTGCCCAGTTAGAGGCTCCGTAGGTTGGGGACCTTTGGGTGTGCGCGCGTGGGGAGATGGCAACCGTGTGCCTGCTGAGGGCCTGCTGTCCTTGGATATCCCAGCAGCAGGAGCAGCGTTATTAATATTATCAGGAGCAGCGCTGGGCTTGCAAAGGAAAGGGGATGTACAGTGCAGTGCCCAACGTGTTCCCAGCCGCTCTGCAACCCCCTGTCCTGCAACCCCTGTCCTGCAACCCCTGCTGTTGTTCCCATGCTGTGGCGCAGCTGCCCGGCGTGGACGCTTTGCTGGAAGGCGGCACCACACACCTGCCAGGCGATGCATCAGCTGCTGGCAGCGACGGCCGCTCTGTGCCCTGGGTGATCGCCCCCCTGGCCGCATGGCCAGCAGGGCCCGATCATCCCTCGTCGCTGCCCCCCTACCCTGTGCCATTAGCCCCAAAGTTCAAGCCGATTGAGGACGTGCCGGCTGGGGCCCCCAATGCCTGGGAAGCAGCGGGCGCGGGGCTGCGTGTGCGCCTGTCGTTTGCACGGCCGCTGCTTCCGCCATGGCAGCCGCCAGCGCCGCCTGTGGTGGGGCTAGCGGTGTTGGTGCCGCAGCGGGACTTGCACCCGGCCCCACCCCCGACGACCCCTGAGGAGGACCTCAAGGCACAGGTGCGACTGCATGGATGCAAAAGGCTCAGTGACTCACGAGATATTCGTACCTCATCTCTGTGATCTTAGTGTCATCTGGTCCTCGGTACTTGACCATGGCAGGCCATTGTTGCCTTGAGGCACCTGTTGCATGGCCAGACTTGGGGATGCTTGGTGCGTCAGACACATAGATGGGTATGCTCATGTGCGGGATGTCTTGCTGTTGCGGTGGCTGCGCAGGCGGCAGCTGTGCTGCGGCAGCTGGCAGAAGCGTACCAGGCGCACATGGCACAGCACAGTGATTTGGCCGCAACCGCGGGCTATGCAGTGGTGGGCGGTGACGGTGGTGCTGCGCGCGTGCGACCAGAAAAGGCACATAAGCGCCTGATCTGGGAGCTTAACACGAGCGGGCGGTGAGTACTGCAAGCTGTTGCACGTACTCTTTGAACTGTCTTCACACCTCTTGCCGTCCGAAATTCCCAACTTTCTCCATTTCATATGACGGTACCTCTGGTGTGCCCCTGCACATGCATGCGCCCATGCCCATGCATGCGCCCATGCCCATCCATGCGCCAACCTGGTGTGCCCTCTGGCGTAACCATGATCATCCATGCACCCGTCCCTTGCCTCTGGGCCGCAGCTACATTGGCATCCAGGACAGTTTGAAGCCTGCGCTCGTGCGGCTTGTGCGCGAGCGGCTGGGCTGCTCCGGTACCATGGGCCCTGTGGAGATGGCTGGGCAGTACAGCGGGTTGTACAAGGCAGTACTGGGGCTTGCGCAGGAGGCGGTGAATGGGGCTGCGGATGAGCGGCCGGTGGCCCCCCTGCGGCCACCACCCGTGGATGAGGCAGAGCTGGTGCGTTGCGGGGTTGGGGTGGGCGGGCTTGGGTAATGCGCATATATGTGTGTGTGCGTGTGTGTTGGTGGGGGGGGGGGGGGGCGTAGGTTTGGCTTGCCATCCATGC
>BDCZ01000490.1:11712-31172 GCA_001662365.1 Chlamydomonas applanata
GAGCCCTGTGGAGGTGCCAGCAACCAGCTGCAAACCTGCCGCTCTCCTGGTGTATGGTCGTGTGCCATGCACATGCAGGCGGAGCGTGCGAGGTATGCCGAGGCAGTGGGTGATCAGCGACGGGCGGCCGCGCTGATGGCGGCACGGCGTGCTGCGTGCCCTGACAGCGTTACGTCCCACTTGGACGCGGCACTGCGAGCAGCACGGGCCGGCGCGCATGGCGATGCACTGGCTGCGGCGTGTGCTGCACTTGAGGTGGACCCTGGTCACCAGGTGCGAGCAGCTGTTGGCTCATTGAGCGCGGTATCAAGTCTGAACAGAAGCAGCAGTGCAGGAGGTGGAAAGGAGAAGAGCGACTGTGTTGTATGGACACAACACATCTCACGCGCATTCTGATGCTGTTTGTAGGGGGCGCTGGCGGTGTGTGCCGCGCTGGCGCTTGGGCTGGCGATGGACGCGGGTGTGGCAGGCAGCACAGCAGGCAGCAGAGAGTGGGACCTGGCAGTCGCTGCAGGCCATGCGCTGCTGCCAGCGAGTGGTGGTGGGTCGCTGGCATGGGCTTTGCTGGCGCTGACCTACCAGGCGGGCGGTCCAGTTCACGCTCCGGCAGCGGCATCTTGTGTGACGGAGCTGCGGCGGCGCGAGCGGGCTGCACTCAAGGCCACTCATGCTGTGGCAGCGGCGGCAGCGGCCGGGCTCTCAGCACAGGCCCCAGGGGGCCTGTCCGGCATTGCCGAGGGCGAGGAGGGAGAGGGCGCCGATGCAGGTGCTGGTGGCGCAGCAGCTGGTGGCGAGCCGGCTGCAGAGCACAGCGTGGGGGGCGGGGCATCAGGGCCTGGGGCTGATGGCCGTTCCATGGGCGCAACGTCAGCGGCTGGCGACGGCAGTCGTGCACCGCAGGCGGGGGATTGGGGCCGAGGCTGGGCACGGCCTGGAGCAGTGCTGTCAGAGCCGACGCTTGCTGCGGGGGTGCTGCCTGCGTGGCTGTGCAGCCTGGAGCTGGGGCTGGTGCATGTGGCAGTTGCGGCGCAGCATCTGGCACTGGGCACGCTGCGGCGGTCGGCAGAACCCTTGGAGCCCCTTGAGGTGGCACTGGCTCTTGCACGCACACACATGCTGGAGTTGGCCGCTGCGTCCGGGGGGGCTTCCACTCCTGCTGCCGAAGGTGTGGCCGCTGCTGCGCCAGCTGGTGAGGGCGGTGAGGAGAGTGCGCTGGAGGCGGCAGCTGTGGCAGCCCCGGCTGACGCCCCGCCAGCCTCCGACCCTGCGGCTGACGCGGCGTTGGCGATCAAACGTGCGCGGCGGCTGGCGGCTGCACTGGCTGAGCATGATGGGCCTGGCGGGCACGCGGAGCCCGACGTGCGGGCTCAGGTGTTACAAGGGGACCTGGAGTGGGCTCTGGCTCAGGGCTCTGCAGCTGCAGGGTACACAGAGGCTGCCAGCCGCCACCTCACCCTCGCGCGTGCTGCGTACCAGGCGGTGCTAGTGGCTGTGGCGGGTGGGGGTGCCCCTGGGCCGGCCGCTGAGGTGCTGCATGTGGGGCATGGGGACGAGGCCGGCGCGGGTGAGGACGCCGCATGGGGCCCTGAGGCCGGCGTACCCGCACAGCAGCAGCAGCAGCAGCAGGGGCAGGAGCAGGCCCTCCGCCATGGCAGAGCCCAGGCAGGTGCTTTACTGGAAGAGTCAGCTGCAGGGGCGGAGGGGTCACGTGAGGCTACGCAGCTGGACGCGGCCCTACTGCGGTCACACCTGCGGCTGGGGGAGTCATACCTAGTACACATGGGGGGCAGCGTGGGTGCGTCCTGTGCAAGCAATGTGTTTGCCACCGCCGCGGCGCACTGGCCGCGGTGCGCTGCCGCATGGGCGGGCGCGGCGCGCGCAGCAGCGGCGGCCGGGGATGCAGCAGCTGCAAAGGCTCTGTGGTCCCAAGCCAACTTGTTGGATGTGGAAGATGGGGAGGTGTGGGGTGCGCTAGCATTGGGGGCGTTTTCTGCGGGCCAACTTGCGGACGGCACGGCAGCTGTAGAGCGTGCAACGGCATGCGCGACTGCCGTGGGCCGCGACCCGGAGCACTCCACTGCTGCACCCCCCGCCGACCTGGTTTCTCTGTATTTGGAGGGCGCATGGGCGTGCTCGTCACGCGGTGACGGGGCAGCAGCACTAGCTTGTCTGCGGCGCGCGATCGGGGCACCTGGTGGTGACTGCTTCCAAGTGTGTGCGCAGCTGGCGTCCGCACTGCTGGCGCGGAGGGAGGTGGAGGCTGCGCGCGCCCATCTGGTGGCTGCTCGCGCGTTGGCTCAGGGACCTGCAGACAAGGAGGCGCTAGCTGCACTGGAGGCGCGGGCTGCAGCAGGTGGTCCTTGAATGCTTAAGCCATCAAGCTGAGGTACAGGCGGGCGGTGTGGATGGGGCTGGATGATGGGGCTATCGTGTGTCAGCATGGCATATGGGTGCCAGTATTAGGGGGATATGCAGTGAGGAGAACCATGCTGTAATTGATCAGGCAGGAGCCTGACAGGCCAGTAGCGGTGAGTGCGAGACCCGGCTCAGGAAACCAAAGGTGCCCGGACACATGCAGCGTGTTACATGTAACAATATATATGTAACAATATACATGTAACAACAACCAGGGCTGGCCGGCAAACGTCCATCATCGAGGTTTGGGACTTCATGGCATGCCTTCGATACCTTCAACAGTACTGCTGTCCAGCTCCAACACCCACAAACAACTGGGGACAGCAGCTGATGGAGTGGTGGGGCTGTAAGAAAGGCCAGCTTCAGTTGGTTCGTGCTGCTGGGTATCCGCATATGCAGAAGGATCCAATCGATGGCTGGCAGTTGCATTCTTCCACCCTACAAACTAATGAATCAGCAGCCGTCATCTGCAAGCGCTGTGCTACACGACCCACAGCACTGACACAACCCTGCGCGCCCGTCCTTATGTGCTTTCAAGAATGTTTCTTGAGCATCGCACGAGTAGCGCACGCATCCCTGACTTTCTTGCAGCTGGCTCATCACCTCTCAGGTAGTTCAGCCCTGCTCACGCTCCGATCTGCCCACAACCACCGGCTGGCAGCCATCCCAACCATCCCAACTCAACCCTTTCTCTTCCAATGTGATCGACCGGCTCTCGCAGCCCGTTGTGGCTGCGACGAGCCCTTCACTTGATGCACACACGGCAGCCCGTTGTGCCTGATCAGCGCCCGCAGCCCTTGATGACTGCAAGCAGCCCTTCATTTTATGTATGCGATCAGCGCCCTCAGCCCTTGATGACAGCTATGGGCCGCAGCTTGACAGCTCGTTTGGAGATGCCCGCCTGGTGGCACGTGTCCACCACTTCGCTCACATCCTGCAAGCAAGCCAGCCAATGGACAATCGGCACGGGTCAGCAGCTGATCGTTGCAGAACTGTCAGCCCTTGCAGAACACAGCAGCCGTGCCAGCGGTCAGCGTGATATGGTCATGTATGGTTAAAAAAGGTCATGGGTTCCAAGCTGGTGGTCTGACACCCGAAATTGACGGTCGATTTTTTGTTCAGCCACCCGCATGTGGCTAGCCACGAGGCACAGTCCATTCATTCGAGTCACGGTCCATTCAGCGGCAACATACAGCTCTCACATCCCAGTCTGCACACACTAAATCAGCATAAGTGGAATGTGTTTCACATTGGTAGGCTCCACCAGCCCCACCTTGTAGCTCTCAGGCGCCTCCTCCATGACCAGCTTTGGGCTGGCCACACGAATGGCGATGCCCTTGGCCTGCGGTTTGCACGATATGTTGGGCCTCTTTGTTTGTGCAGTTGCATTGGATCAGGCATGCAAGGCAGTTGCTGGCATCCGTGTGCACACTCAGCCCCATCTCCACACCCACCCACCCACGTGCCTCCAGCCAGGCCACCCATAACTTGTCACGTGCAGCAGCAGCCATCCAAGCTGCTCCAGCCTCAGACCCACAAGGTGGGCGCAGTAGTGGGTACAGGGGAGACCCCTCCACCCACCAACCTCCAGCGGCAAATTGACAGATCCAACGCAACTGCCCCAACTGAAACAACCAACAACCAACTGAAACTGCCCACCTTGAGCGCGTCCAGGACTTCTTGGTAGTCCAGCTTGTTGCGTGAGTTGTTGCGGCTGCGCGCACGGCCTGCGCAACCAAGCGGCCAAGCAGCAAATAACATTGATTCGTTCCCCATCATGCTCTGCAGGTACAAGGGTGGTAAAATACTCCGGCATGCAAAGCGCAAGCAGCAAACAGGGCCAGCAGCGACAGCTGTTGAGGACAGTTTGAACGAATTGCATTGCTCCTACACTCGCTCACGCGTTTTGGCTCGGACTGGGCCGCTCACCTGCCCCATGGCATGTGGAGCCGAACGTTTCGCCAAAGCCCTGCTCAGTGCCCGTGAGCACATAGGAGCAAGTGCCCATGGTGCCTCCAATCAGCACAGGCTGGCCTGCATTGACCAGGCAAACATGCAGGTCAGATCAGGTTGTCGGTTGTGAGCGGTGAGCAATGTCGTGGGTTCAGGGCAGTAAAGTGTAGGAGTGGTGGGGCGCCCAGTGGGTGGGGCCCTCGCCTTGATCAACCAGCAAATGCTTAGGCGCACAGGAAAGGACTTGCTTCCAGGCCCCACAGGAAGATCAGGGAAACGCAGCACTCCTAATGGGAAACGCTGTAACAAGTTAAAGGACTTGCATGGCTTGGAGTGTATACAGGAGGCCAGGTGCATGCTGAGCTACTGCTCAGGTACTATCTGGGGTATAAAGTTTACTGTCAGGCACAGCAGCAGGGACTTGAGCTCTTACGATATAGAAGGGGGCTTGCGTTTACTACAGAGATCACAAGGTTTGGGAAGCCTTGCCTGTGAACTGGTAGTCTACTGGGATGAGGGGATGGTGTGGGGGGAAGGCGCGCGTTGAGCCCTTGCGATGCACCAGCAGCCGCATTCGCTTGCCATCGACGACGTGCTCCTCCACCTGCATGACACATTTTCAGGTCAAATCACATCGGATCATGTCAGACCAGACACCACCATGGTATCCGGCGGTATCGGTCCGGATACCACCACCATGGTATCCGGACCGATCTGGTCAGATCAGACCAGGTCAGATCAGACCAGAACGGTCCGGATACCATGATTTGATCAGTCGATTCAAGTAAAATTGGGTCAAAAGCAGATGTGCAGCTAATCGGGCGTCCCTCTGTGCAGGCGTTCACACCTTGGCGATGTTGTGGCTCACGTCGTACACGACATGCATGTCCAGGTCATCTGGTGTGGAGTTGAAAATCTTGGCAAACGCCTGCAACGGACCAGCAAACAGTTCCAGAGATCCAGACAGTTGCATCATGTGGTCGTAATGCAGCAATCACGCCAGACAAAGAATGGGTCATTAGACCACTGAACTGAGTGGCCGTCACCAGGTTCTAGGCAGCACACTTTGACTGGCTAGCACTGATGAACGCACACCAACGTTCATAAAATTCCATGGGGTCTCAGACGTGGCATGCAGGATCCACAACAGGACCCCAGGCACGTGCACTTGTGTCAGATGGGTCACACAGCCCAGCGGCAGGTCGCACGGTCATACCTGACGTGTGAGGAAGGTCATGGAGGAGCGGTTGACCCATGCGTAGTTGGCTGCGCATGCCATGGCAGCCAGATAGTCCTGTCCCTCCTTACTGCTGATGCGCGCACATGCCAGCTGCCGGTCATTGGTTGCGATCTTGTCACGGGCCATTGCTCGTTCCATCTCCACCAGCGCGTCAGTTGCGACCTGGACGCACGCACAGCAGCGGCAGCGACAATGGCAGGGATGGTTCCCGGATGTGTGCATAAGTGGCTCCCGAGTGCGCACGAATGCTGCCCACGTGCACAGCAATGGTCCAGAGGCAAGCGCTTCAGAGGTGGTTCAGAGATGTCCCAGGTGAACGCAGACACAGAAACAGCTACTGGGAGTAAGGAGGGCGCTGGCTTCAGGGCAACTAAACCGCAAACATAAGCACTGGCAGCCTGTGAGTGTCTGAACGAGTATGGCTGACAGCTGCTCAGCTGCTTTGTGTGCTAACTGCTTCCAAGCCTGTATGGCCAAGCGTCATGGGCACAGCATGGAACTTGAACATGCCCCCCAACCCCCACCCTTCCTTAAAACCCCACCACGCATGCTGCCAGTTGCACGCAGCTAGGACATACACTGAGCAGCTCACCTGGTGCCCCAGACCGCGGCTGCCGCTGTGAATCATGACGCACACTTGGCCCACCCGGTCGATGCCCATCTTGCCTGCTGCCCCTGGGTCGTAGATCTCATCCACCACCTGTGAGTGAGATCACAGAAGAGGCATTGAGAGGCAGTTCTCCTGGACAGCAACTCATCGCTCGTGCCGGCCTGCGGTCCCATAACCCCCCATAACCCTCAAGTTCTAATACTGTCAGACGCTGTCATCCACAAATTAGCAGGCTATGATGAGAGGGAGAGAGCAGGAGGGAGAGAGCGGAAGGAGGGGGGGGGCCCTCACCTGGATCTCTGCGTAATGGTTGCCTGCCCCCAGTGTGCCCATTTGTGGCAGACCTCGCTTCTTGGCACGCGACGACACCTTGGATGGGTCTGTGGGTGCATGAGCACAACGTAATGGGGCTGCCTGTGTATGCTCAACGTGTATGAGCACAAGTTAGTGTAGCAGTCATGACCTCGTGACGTTTGTGAGCTAATCAGTCATAGAATGAAAGTCATGAGCCCGTCAAAGTCAAATGCGCAGCACCAGACGGTGGCAGCCGCAAAACCATCGCATGGGACGCTCCCGTTCTGTTGCATATGTCTCGGCCGCTGCTTGACTTGGCGTGTGGGGGCCTGCCTCCCAACCAATCACCAATCCCGAGTACTGAGCCTGCATTGACGTGTAGGTGCTTACGCATAGGCTCAACATCTGGTGATGGGGTGGTTGGCTGGTTAGGAGACAGGGGTGGTTTCTGGGGAGAACTTTGATGTGGGTAGGAGAGATGCTTGAGTGGGTTGTGGATGGGTGCACTGCCCTTCCAAAGAAGCAAGCCATACCTCCTGCACATCAAACTGGCAAATTTGGGGCAAATGTGAAGTTGTTTAGACTAGCTTAGTCACCAGCCCGGCCCACCTGCTGTCAACATGCGGCCATACTCCTCGCAGTGCTCCTTGTCCTCTGCCCAAGCGTAGCCCTCACGCAGCGACCAGTCCTGCATGTGGCACGCACGGTGGCACACAGGCGGTTAGACCCAAAGCGCCCGGCATGCACATACCGCTGCTAGACGCCGTGCTGCCTCTGCTACTTACACGCTGCACCGCAGGCAAATCAAGAGCCTGCCATAACACCGTATTGAACAGGAGTCCATTGCATGAGGTGTACAGGCGTTGCATGGCAGGTGGAGTGCAAGGTGGAGTGCATGCAAGGCCCCGTCCAGCCCCCACCCACCATCCCCAGCTCCAGAGCAGCTTCCAAGTCCTTGGCGCTGGTTGGTATGATACCTGCAGTCAGGGCAGTGCAATCTCAGCACTTCCACGTATACATCGCTGTACTCATACCCACATAAGCAGCAGGGTGCGCTCACGAAGGGAAACCTTCGTGTGCACAAGGTGGCGCGGCAAACAAGAACAAGAGTGCATACTGTGCACCAGCCTGGGTACCAGTGGCCTCCCACAGAATTGTCATCGACATGCCTGACTGACACAAGCCAGCCAGACCAGCTGCACACCTTGGCTGCCCACGCCCACGGGGATGTGGTCAAACAGCGCCTGTGCTAGCTCCTCCTTGACTGGCGCAACATCCTCCTCTGTCAGGTTGGTGCGCAGCAGCCTGAGAGCAGCAGCAGCAGCAGCAGCAATGGTGGCGGCGGTGGCGGCAACAGCAACAGCGGCAACAGTGCAAGGGGGAAAGAAAATTGAAACAAGAGATTGCAAGAGGACACAGTCATGTGGCAGTGTGCGAAGAGGGGGGGCCTTCACGTCTGACGAGACGCGGGATAACTGTTAAGACAGCAGCGGGATGTGCTGGACGGTGCTCCGCTTATACGGGCATGTACAGTACATTTCCAATCCATATCTTCTTCCCCAAGGTCTACAAGACGCTGCTCGTCAGCAGCGGAGCAGGAATGTGAACATTTGCGGTCAGTACCACACGCACCGCACGCCGCAATTGATGTCAAAGCCCACACCACCTGGCGACACGACCGCCTGCAGCACAGCAACAGCGCAACAGGACACGCAACCATGCTCGGACACACCATGAAGCCCCAAAAGACGCAACGTGAAGCCTTGGCCGTGCAGCTTCATAAACAGCTGATCACAGCACAACAGCGTACACCACGCGTGTGGGTTGTGGCAGTGAAAGCAACACATCAAAGAGCCCGGGTCTGACAGAGATCTACTGTACAGCCTGTACTGAAAAGTAATAAAGTACCTCTGGACTGTCCATATCGAAGGCCGCCACGTTGCCGATCGCAAAGCCGTAGCCGCTGTGCACGTCCGGGAGCGCGATGGACGTCTGCGCGCGTGCAGGCGTTGGTTTTCATAACAGTCAGGCCAGTCATTGCGCGCACAGCAATTGATGTGGCACCAAGGCAACCCAGTACACACTAGAAATGACCCTAGCGTGTATGAGAGCGCATTAATCGCCACGCGCGCACAGGCCAATGTGTGTACGTGCAGACCAATGGGCACAGGTCCGTCTCTTCAGTGCCCACAGTGCCGCTCCCAACCCATCATTCCATGCGTTTCTGTAACCAGAATCTGCCTAGCCACGGTGCATGCGGCGCGGCCACCCAGCCCAGCCATCACACTTTAACGATTCCAGGTAGGGCGGCCACGTTTGCCAGCTGCTTCACCGCAGGTAGGAACCCGCCTTGCTCGCCTCGTGACACGCTCTGCGGAGTGCAGTGGTCCATGCAACCAGCATGGTTGTGTGGCATACAAGAAGCTGGTCAGCCAGAAGGTCGGGGAACCTCGGCAGCGTGTCTCAAAGGGGTACTTTTGTTATAATCGCTGAATCAAGCAGGTGCAGTCAAGTGCATGCCCTGACTCTGCCCCCTGAGTGCCGTGCGTACTTCATGACCACTACAGTAACCTCCACAGCAGACACAAAACTGCATGCCTGACAGCCCTTGCCCCAGGAACCGGCTGCCCTGCAACTCCCTCACCTGCTGCAGCTCATCAAACAGGAGCCCCTTGAGCCGGTCGTTGACATAAAAGGTGCCAGGTACACGCATGCCTGGCACAAAGCCCTGCTTCACAATGTACTGCACTGGGCCCACCTGGCGGCCTCATGCATGCATGCACAGAGTCAGGGCAGCTGTGATGAGGCATGGGTCACAAATGCAGATCGAGCGATATAGTGTGTGGCGATGTGTCATCGCTCCTGGAGGCACTACACCATGTTGACCATCACAGTTAGTCTCTGCATGCTGTCCCCTCCTCCGTTGTGCTGGATCCCAGTCAGCCTCCTGGCACGCGCATGGACTGCATACCGCACTGTGCATACACGTGCTCGATGGCATGGCGGTTGTGTGCGCATGGCGCATGCGGGCGAGCGGGCAGGCCGCTGTTAATGTCTCACCTTCTCAATGAACCCACATTCCTGCAGCAGGCCGTAACATAAACCATGTCAGCATGGTGCTTCGGGAGCGCAGTGGGGTGGCTGTGGGCACTTGAATGGTGCATCGCTGCTGCATACACTTGTGGTACCCATGCAATCCATTGCCAGGCAGCATCATATCGCACGCACCTGCTCATAGGTTCGGACAACCATCCTCCGTCGTTTTGCTGTGGTGTGTGTCGGTTGCAGGCAGATCACTGAAACGCCATGGATATCATACGTAGAAGCTCTGGGTCATGTAACTAGAGCCATTTACAACAGGCCAAACGGTCGCAAAAGCCTGTTGGGCTCAGAGGCCAAAGATATGTTCACCGTTGCGTGGGTATTCAGCAGAGTACTGTAGGCGGACACAAAACCTGGCCACCGCCTCCCTCTCAAACCACCTTGCATCACACCGGGATGTACAATTGTACATCATGTACTGCCACACCAAACACTGCAGTACAGCTCCTAATCGTGCAGGCTGCGTTTTAAAAGAACAGCCTGCACCTTTTGTACTACATGTTACCATTTGTGCGTGGCCCATGTCGCTGCATGGTTGCGGTGAATGCTGGTGAGGATCTGAGATTGTTCAAGCCACCTCTGCAGACGAGGGTGGTTTTGTTATGAGCTTTGTTGAGTCTCATCATGGTCCAAGGTCAGGAAGCGGCAAGCGGTAGTGCTGGTGCTGTGACCGGGGTATGCACACGACCTGGTTGAGCAGGCCCTGTGGCCACGGGTTTCGGCTGTGCAGAAACATCCAGCATCTGGCACAGCCGTAGCAGGGCCTCGAGTGTGTACCGTGCGTCATTGCCCCCGTTGTGTAGCCCGCTCACATCTTTAATGTCTGTCCAGCCCAGCAGGGTGCGCAGCGACATGCTGGCCTGCAGACAGGAGCCATACCAGAGCAGCCGAGCGCAGCAGCGCCATTTGCCATGTGCTTGCACAGCTGCGGCAAGCACCTGCAAAGCACAGTGCAGTGCAAAGGGTTCAAGGCAGGCATGGCAGGGTAGAAAACACACCTGTGTCTTGCTGCCACCCAACAGCCCCCATACAACCTTCTCGGTGTCAATCAACTCGGTGCCTGAACAACAGGGACAATGAAAGACACAGCGGGTTTTCATGTGAGGCCTGGAACCTTCCAATCCCTGTTTAGATGCTGCTGGAAAACAGGACTGCTAGCGGTAGCACGCAAGGTTGAATGAACCTGCAGCGTGTCAAGCAGCCCACCATCCTCAAGATCCTGCTGCTTGGGGCTGTGCGCTGCTGGTTCCTAACGAATGCTTCAGTGCTGCTGGGTTCAAATGAATGCTTCAGCGTTTGGCAACGGCCTATTGAAACAAGCTGACGCTCCAGCTGCCGCACCAGGAGGCAGAGTGACACCCACGCGCGCCAGCATTGCAAGGTCACCGCTCATGCCATGCCCCACCAGTGCCACCCGGCACTTGCGGCAGCCGGCAGCTGCAGTTGCAGCCTGCGTGACCCAGGCGCCTGATGCCGCCGCATTCAGATCCGCCTGCATGCAGGCAGTTTGCGTGCAGGCAGTTTGCATGCAGCCAAAGGGACGTGCAGGACTAAGGACACTGACTGCGTGCCACACTCCATGAGACAGCTACACCGATGACCCGGCTTTCAAGCGCGATGTCCCCACACCTGCACTGCGGCGTATACCAAATCACAATCGCCGATGCTCCATTCCAAAGCTTTAACCACGCGTGTTGGTATTCATCCAGTATCCAGTATGCATGGTATTATACAATACACTTATACAATATACAATGCATCCCCACCTACCTGCAGCGCAGCCACTCCCGCAGCCACAGGTCCTGTGGTCGACTCCCCGAAGCGAAAGCCATCACGGTTGTCTGGGACGTACTTGCCATTCTTGCGCTTCAGCCCTTCCTGCACGATCCAGTGCCTGCGAGTGCACCCCACCATGCAGCATGCGACTCATGTGGACGACAGTCTGCATGGCATGCAGAAGCCTCTGTGCGTCACTAAAACTAACAGTACTAGCTACTCAATGCTGAGTAGTGTGCTAAGGACCTTGTCACAGCACTTCTCTAAATGCCAGGCAAGCTGATGCAGTACGTACGCCCATTGACGTATGCAGGGATGGGGCGAGCAAAGGAGCCACAGGCTCAGGCCTGTCTGCTGCCTTACTTGGATGCAATGCTGCGTGACACAGAGTCCCACACGCTCCATCCAATCTCCAGCAGGACGGCCTGGTCACGCTCCCACCTGACATATGAAAATAGAAGGGTTTAAAATCTGAGGATTTCCAAAAAAGAGGAAAAGAGTATGACCACTAGCATCATTAATGTCAGAGAATGCATGACAGCCAAGCACAGGCAGCTGCCAGTCACGGCCGGGTAACCTGCAGCAGCCCATGTGCACCGCAAATCTGCAGTGTGGCCGTTGGCAATGTACTAGGCTATACAACCTCACCACTCTAGATCCACCGAGACGAGTACTGCAGGGATGGCATCCAGCGTGGGTGCAGTGCCCTTCTTGTGCTGGGCCTGGCGTGTAGATGCTAGCAGGACATCAGGTGCTGCCACGAGGGACTCTGGCAGCAGTAGGCTGCTGGGTTGCTGCCTGGCAGCATCTGGGCCCCCTGCATGAGCTGGGTTACCCAGCAGCAGCTGCCCCACTAAGCGTGTGTGCAGCACTTGATGGCGCGGCAGCAGCCGCACCAGCAGCAGCAAGGCGGCTGGGTGCAGGTGATCGGTCCTCCCAGCAGCCATGAAAGGGGCGGAGCCACCACTTCCAACTGACTTGCGGCTGCCGGCTGCTGCTGGCCCCGCACCTCCATCTCCAGCTGCAGGCACTGTGGTGATGGGGCTGAGTCTGTGCACTGGCGTGGCTGCGGCTGCTGAGCCTGGGGCAGAGGCTGGTGCCTGGGGTGACTGCAGCTGTGTCGCCTGTGCTGCTTGCGTGGCTCCCAGCACCATGCTGCGGGCAGTGGCCAGCACTGTGCGCGCGCCCACTAGCTCCTGAGCCTGTACACAAGGACAAAGCGATCATATGACCCTGAAACCATGGCTGGCGTGCTCTATGATGCTAGGAAGCAGCTCCCCTCTATGTGCAGAGCACCTTGTCGTGACAGCTGCAGCTGGGTGCACACGGGCGGCGCTGCGTCAAGTCACCCACAGGAAACACCCACATCATTCCATCACAGGCAAACAATCACCCAACTTGATACGTACATCATGGCAATGCACGTGGCACTGCACGCACCGCACGCCGATCCTGTGCCGCCTTGGCCTTCACCTTCTCACGTGCCCTGTGCCAGCTATGCCAGGCGCCCGAGTCCGGGAACCTGACACGCACCACGCGCTGGTATCCAAGGTGACCCTGCACTCGAGCCTCTGCAGCAGACGTAGCATAGACAAGTGCACACAGTCCAGGAAGTGCGTGAAGTACAAGAAAGTACATGCAGCACAAGAGAGCGCTCGCACTACGAGGAACAGACATGGCGGGCAGTTGTGGGGACGCATGGTCGCAAGCGCAGAGCTGCAGACACATGCTGTCATAGGGGGATCTGTTGCACCAAAGCAAGTATGCAGGACTGTACCTGCTAGGACTTGCTCGGGTGTGGGCAGGAGCGCCAGCAGTGCGGACTGGCATGCCGCAACAAGAGCGGGGTCAGAATCTGATACACACACTTCTGCCGCGGTTGCACTGCCACTGGTTGGAGCCCCGGCAGCGGCAGCAGCAGCGGCAGCGGCAACTCCAGTGTTCTTCCGGTCTGTCACCTGCTTGACAACGTTGGATTGTGGGTCCTGCGCCCCGCTCTGTCTGCGTGTGCTGCTATCTGCTTCTGTGCTGCTGGTTGAGGCCGCGTCTGGATCAGGGCGCACCATCCTGGCTGCAAGAAATGCGGTTGCCGTTGACCGCAGCGCATGTGCGGAGGGTACGTCGATAAGGAGGATGGGCAGTGCTGGAGTTTTGTGTTCTGCTGTGTGTTGTGTTCCACTCGCTGTCTCAGGCTGGGGCGAGCTGTCAAGAGAGGTACAAGCTGAGGAACTGGCTGCACTGCTTGATGAGTCCACCTCGTGCCCTGCAGCAAGTACAGCAGCACCACTGTTTGGCACGCGCAGTACAGCTCATGGGCCTTGTGGTCAAGTGTTGAAGTCCATGAGGCAGCACAGCACAGCCAGCCATTACTTAAAACGTCGAAACGCATGCTAGTACCTTTGGCGAGCCCCACCTTCGTAGAAACGGACGCATGCATGCCGAGCCAGCTCCGGCTTGCTTGCAGCTGGTTCTGATGCAGCAGAGACCCCGGCTGGACCACCCGTGCTTGCTGCACCTGCCGCAGCCGCATCCCCCGCTGTGGGACCTGCCCGTGCTGTTTGAGCCGCCTTGAAGGCGCTCTCACAATGCATGACATAGAAGGCCGGACCTCTGCTGTAGGACAGCAGCGCGCGCGAGAGCGGCTTGCTCCCTTGCCACGTGCCATGTGGGTCGTTTGGGTGCGGCTGGCCAGCATGGCTGCCTCGGATGTGCACATGCTTAAGACAGGCCCTCAGAGCTGCCTGGCCTTGGCGTGACTTGATTGCTGCTGCCCATCTGTGAGGGTACGTGCAGTGGCGGGGAGCAAGCACACTTTGCATGGCGTGCCTTTGCATCATGGGCGTGCATGACGTACTTTTTGGCACTCATAGGTCTGCGTTGAAGACACAACACCTTCAACCTGCTGTGAGGAAGCCATCAAGCACTCACGCGTCAAGCAGCTGTTGGCAGGCTAGCAGCTGCGAGGGTTGTTCCTCAGCGCCAGACGACGTCCCCGATGCGTCAATCGCGTATGATGTTGATGCTACCAGCGGCCCCTGCATGTCGCAGTGTTTCTGGCTCGCTATCTGCATGGATCATGAGCCGACGGGAGGTTCAACAGTGATTACTGCAGGTTTTGTTTTCAGTGTGCTCACGTAGAAACGGGGTTGTCCTCCAGTGAGCAGCAGTGACCAGATCACATCGGCAGCTGGGAGTGACCCAAGAACATCTTAATATTCAGGATGACCACTGAGCTCCTGTTCTGTAGGGTTGTTGATTGGCACACGAGTGTTAGGGTTCCTTGGTAGGGTTGTTTTTGAAGTGATTCGTGACATTGCCTCATATGATACGGCGAGATCTGCAACAGCGCTGTTGCATGCTGCAGAGCTTGAATGCAGGGTGGCCGGCTGGCGGGCAAGGCTACCCAGGAAAACAGTACAGTCACGCAGTCCAGCAACTGAAATCCCACAGAAATCACAACATACATTTCATTCTGTACACCCCAGTCCAAGCTGTAACCTTATAATGCATAACATACAAATTTTGAACACGCCCATGCGCGTCCGCTCACAGCTGCTTGTCGGCCAAAAAGTGTGTGACGAGGTGCAGCGCGCGCTGCGGCTGCACGTACGGCACCATGTGCCCTGCGTTGCGAACTGTGGCGAACTGCAGGCCGGCTGCCCTCGCACTGGTGCCCCTCGCTGCATGCGCCGTGCCCGGCAGCTCGTAGCCAACCACGTAGCCGCCCACCTGCTTGAGTTGCAGGGAGGACGAGTAGTTCTGTCAGAAGCATGCACCTAACACGCGAGAAAGGTACCCAAGCTGCGCAGCCCTGCCTCTCAACTTACTTGGCTGGTGCCTCCTGACAACCATGGCCGCCACGCCGCCACCTCCCGCAACCCCAGGCCAGCCACCCAGCGCCGAGTGCCCACCTGCAGTTCACCAAGCATGCACGCATGCAATAGTCAAGCATGCGCATGCATGCATGCCAAGCATGCATGCATGCAATAGTATGCATCCATCACAACACCTATTGCATGTTCAGAACCAAACCTAGTTGGGGTGACCGTGCACATATGATGCAACTATGCTTTCCAAAGCACTCTGTTTGTTCCCAGCAGTTGAAAAATGAGGCACTTGCAAAACATCAAGCGTCCTGGTGATATAGTAACCACCCATGGTAACCACCCATTTATATGAATACTGAGCACGCCCCACATGCCAGTGCATCAAGCTGCAGCCAGCAGTGAGGCACTTGCCACAGGAACAATGCCGTCCACATCTCCAGAGTACACGAGGAAGCGCAGAGGGGCACCACCATTCCTGTGCAGACATGAGGACAGTACCAGGGCACGTTGTCGAACCAAAAGCAGGAAACGTCAGAAGCACCAAGGGCAGCAGCACATTCCCAGATCAGATCAAATCACCAATCACATCAGACAGATCAGATCAGATGGCTAATGCAGTGGTACATGAAGCACACAATCAGCTGGCTGGATGATAGCGTAAGGCGCTTGTAACATTTGGACACAAGTATGTTGGTCGACATCTGAATTGGTGTGTGCTTGGTGCGCACCTGCTCGGTGTGGCAGCAGCCTCCAACAGATCTTCCCAGATGGGCAGCATGGAGGACAGCAGGTCTTCGCGGCTGTACTGGATCTGCAGTACAGCAAGGCAGCAGCACACACGCACAGAGCACGGTGCACTTGTACTTGGAAGACGATTGCACAGCACTGCTGTACGGGCTCAGCGGCGCAGATGCGGGTGGCTAGAAACACACAGAGAAAAGGCAGCAGCGGCAGGGTTCGGCATGCGCCAGCAACTGAGCAGTGTCGCTGCCACACCTTGCGTGTGCAGTCTGTCCAGCGGCCGGGCAGGCGGCCACTAATGTTGGCATGCAGTGCACTGCAGCGTGCAGGTCACAGCCCAGCAGGTGTTACGTCATTTTTATCGAGTTCATAGTCCAAGATCGCCCATTGGTCAACCGTGCGGGCAACCAAGGCTACAGTATGGCTACAGCAAGGCTACTGTAAGCCCTCATGCAAAACACGGCAGTCAAAACCCGGGTAAAAAACCAAGCATACATACCGCTGTACTTGCGGCAGGTTGAGGTACGTTTCCACCTCATCATCGATGCACGGGTCATAGGCAGGTGCAGGCGGCATGCCACCTGGAGGAAGCAAAGGACAGGAACACGCCCAACTGTACCATGATGAGCATCAAGACATCCATGGGCTCGTATCGTCATATGGGGTCAAGTGGCACAGGGCTCCAGAGCCCCACGAACAAAGCCTGTTGGCGGTGTCATGAGCGCAGCCATGGCCGCTTGAGTGACGCCCGCCAGCTTGAGAAGGGTAGAAGCACTCACCATCGTCCCCATCATCAGTGTCTCCGTCGTCAGGCTCACGGCCATGCAGCTTGCCCGTGATTCCCTTCTTCTCAGCTGCCTGGGCAGCAGCAGCAGCCCGCACACGCTGTGCACGCAGCGCACCCGCAGCACCCAGCGCCCCACCATGCACACGCCCTGCCCCTGGCCCAGCCGTGCCAGCAGCAGCCTTGCGCAGTGCTGCTGCCTGGGTCCCAGAGGACAGATGATCTGCTGCTTTGCTGCCTGGCTGGGAGAGTGCAGCTGCCAGTGCAGCAGCAGGGCGGGCCACACGGGGCGGGGGGCATGTGTCTGCGTAGATTTCATAAATGTTGATGGGGCCCAGCTCGTCCATGGCCCTGAAGTAGCATGACACAGGAGAGACTTGCACTCAGTACAGTGTTTCGCCTGCAAAAGGTGCTGTGCATCCATAACCTTTCTTTCGCCTGTTGCACGGCCGGGCAGAACAACCACAAACGACCGGGAACAGCATGGAGTAACACGGCTACCGCGGTGACATGGTCTGGGTCATGGAGTTGCGATGAGGTGGGCATGCATGTTGGTGAACTGCTTGAAGAGGAGAGCTCAAGAAGATGATTCGCTGGGCTGCCTCACCTCCTCTTGACAACTAACACTTCAACTCCACCCTATCCAACAGGTGCAATGCTGGAAACTTACGTGTTGCAGAACTTGTCGCATAGCTCGTCCCTTGATAAAGGGTTGGCATGTGGGGGATGTGCGTCCAGCGGTCCTGTGGGTAGGCCAGCCAGCCACATCACAGCCGTGTGTAGACAGCACCAGCCAGTGGCGAAGCCGTAGCAATTCAAGGCAAATCACGAAGGAGCACAGTGCGCAGGCATGCCTCACATCATCAGACCCACACAGTAGCAGGCAGCCCACGGCACAGCACACGACAGGGATCAAAGTACATGTCAACTGATCTTCCTGCAGGTGCTGGCAGCTCACAGGCCGCACCAATGCGTGAGAAGTTGCAATTGGTCTTGATGCCCTTGGCGGTTGCATCCGAGATGAGTGCGTGTGCCCACCTGGCACGAGGGCGGGCACTCACACAAGCTTATGAGGTGTTCTGATGGCCAGATACATGACATGGCTTTGTAAAATGGATGCTTCAGGCTTCTGACGCACCAACCACCCCATGGGTGATGCATCAAGCCGCCCATGTGACAAGCGCAGGGTCGTCCTGCCACAGCATTGCTAGCACCAGTGCAGGGGGCAGGCAGCAGTGCAGTGCCAGTCGCCCACCAATAGTCGACAGCACCAAGGTTGTCAATAGCTGTGTCGGTCCATGGGTTGCCAACCAGCAGCCCAGCAAGATTCAGGTGCTCCTCGGGGTCTGGCAGCCGGTTGCCCTGCATACATTTGCAAGAGGCCCATACAGCTCAAACAGTGCAGCGTGTTCAGCTCTTGAAACCAACCTCAAGCGTCGCTTTGAAATCGCATTCAATTTGCTGCTCAAGCTGTGCTGCAGGGTCACAGCCGTTCAAGTCCAACCTGGACCGTTCGTATCCGACATTCACCTTCACAATCTCATGAGCGAGCCCAGGCACATAGTGGCCCGCGTCTGCACGCATACATAGCCGCACAGCCCACAAACCAGACGCATAAGCACATCTTGTGTGCACCTCTTGCAATGCTGCAGGCAGTGCGCCCCTACCAGGTACTAGTGTAGCACAGCACCAGCAGTAGCTGCATCATGCAGCACAAGCGCTGTGTGTCTGCTGCAGAGCACGATCGTGCAGGTGCAGCTGGTGCAAGCTGCGCAACGCCATGTGCTGATGATTTTGCATCGTGATGATGGTGCAGATGGTGCTGGCACTCACAGCTCTCGCCGGACAGGTACAGCTCCAGCTCTGCCAAATGTGGAAACCGCTGCATGGGGAAAACACGCATGCAACCAGATCCGTTGGATATCAGGCTCATGAAAAACATTGTCTACGCGGTTATGTCCAATGGACGGACCTGCAGTGGACAGTCAGCTAGGGGCCATCAGGTCAGTGCATGATCAGGGCCAAGGCAGGGGCACCGCACCTCCATGAATCCAAGCAGGAACTTGCGCATGTCTTGTGCTGTGCGCTCGTCGCCTGTTCGCGTAGGATGCGCATGCAGGATGTGTAGGTTCACAGCTAAATTGGCAGTTAAGCTGTCGGGTCGATCACCAGCTGGCAACGTATTGATACCAGGTGGATGTCATCACATCATCCCTACCTCCTGGCATTGACTAAAGTGCATTACTGCGACATCAGACCCCAGTACCAGCACTGTTGCTTCCCCGCTCAGTGCTATGTGCATCCCCGCTCAGTGCTATGTGCTTCCCCACTCAGTGCTATGAACAGTTTTGAATACCCTCCCTCGAACACGAGTCCATACCTCGGGCATAAGGACCTGCATTCCTGCAGCAGCACATCACAGAACTCCCAGCCTTGCCAGAGCACGCACCAACAATGGCGTCCGCGCTACTGTTAGAGTAGCTGAAGCCAACGAACGCAGGGGACTCCACGAACAGTACATTGGCCACCTTGTTCCATGCATATGGGTTTGCCTGCGGAGGCAACAAAAATCATGTGCAGTGCTTGACACACGATAACAGTTTTCAAGTAGCACTGCGTCATGCGGAGATGTGGGATCAAGCACGAGTCGAGGTTTATGTGATTCTAGCGGCTGTGCAGCTCTATTGGTGAGACTATCGCCCCCCCCCCCCCCCCCCC
>BDCZ01000490.1:31980-46272 GCA_001662365.1 Chlamydomonas applanata
CACTGTAGCAAGCCAACCTGCAGCGTGGTGCCATTTGGCTCAGGGAGGAAGGGGCCAAGCTCTGCCAGGAAGCCACCTCCCAGGGAGGAGCAGCCAGGACCGCTGCAGCGCGCAGCCAACAAAGTGACAGCCCCATGACTGTTTTGGCTGGCGGAGCAGGCTTGAGTTCAGGTACAGCATCTGCAGCACTACAGTCATGCCCTGTGGCTGCTGGATACCAGCCTGCTCAGTGCAGGTTGTGCTGTGTTGTGTAGACAGGGCATGCATAGACCCGCATGCCCCGCGCACCCGTTGAGCCACAGCAGCAGCGGATCGTTAACTGGGGCTCGTGAGGACGTGACAAAAACATAGAATAGGGCCCGGCCCGCACGCTTGTCCACAGTTACGTACCTGCATGTGACAGCACGGCATGCATGTGTGCGCCAGGGTACGTCGGGGTGGCGCCAGGGTACACTGATTGCGCAGCTGTGAACGACTGAATGGAATGAACAGCACGTCCTTCCGGGTGGGAACTGGAGACATGCCGGGCTATGCGTTTAAAATATAACATTTGTTTTGTTACAGGCGAGAAGAACCCATCCTCTACGCTAGCGTACGTGATACGCTACTGGCAGCAGTACCCATGTCGTGGTATGGCATAGCGTGGCATGTGCTTTGCATGGGCGCATGTGTACACCTTGTGGCGTGCAGTGGTTTGTCCGTATGTTTTCTGGTAGTGGCTGTTGCTGACTGTGTGTATGGGTGCTACGTTTGGTGGAAGTGTTTTCTGTTGATCATGCGTGCGCGGGCACACCATGTAACGGCCTCACCACCAACTGTGCTATGCGTTTTGGCAGCAGGAGCAGCTTTGCTTCGGTGATAGGCATGATGAACAGCAGGATGAGGGGAGAATGGCATAATGCACAACCCCTTGTTGCCAGCTCACCCGCTGAACATCTCAAATTCGCTTCCGAGTTCACCCCATCCCGGTAGGTAGTCCACCCTGTCATCTTCTGCCTGCTGCGTGTAGCTGATGCTTGTGTCTGAGCGTGGCCCACCAGCTTCTCGTGATTGCGCATGAATTGAAGCAGATCCAGGATTGTTACTGTTTTTCCCTGCCCTCTGCACACGACCAGCCTCGGTGGTGATGCTCACAGCATAGAACCCGATCACAAACAGCAGCAATGTGCCTCGCGTGCGCAGCATTTCAGGATGTGATGAATAATATACTGTGCAATGCTGATCGCAAAGAACAGATGTGGGAAAACCCTTGTCATTCCATCACACAGAGTGGCTGCAGCCGTGCAAAGAGCGATCCGCATCATCAGGCAGCAGTACAGGCTGAGAATTATGTAACGTAATACTGTGCAGGCTTCACGAACGGTCCCACGGTAAAGAAACGCCATTTCCAATGCTACCCTGGCAACCCTAGTTATTTATTAAATACACGCGGGACTGACAAGATTTTCGTGGTGTAATCCATGTGTTGTCATTTAGTCACACATGACGGGCATTGCCCCCTGTTTGCGTGTGGATCGTTGTTCGTGCATTTCATAGTGAACCTGGGCATGCAAGCAGTCAGCAACAAATGTCTAGTGGTTTTGAAGGGGGCCAGAGCCCCCGTGGTGCTGGTGCACTGGGGGCCAGGCTTGAAAGTGATCACAGTTTGGAGGCCACTGGCCCCCAAGCAGGAGAGGCAGCTACAGCGCCCTCTGCTGGCCCCCAGCAGCAGAAGCAGAAGCAAAAGCAGCAGGAAGAGGGTGCATCGCTACAGGGGGCAGCAGAGCTGGGGCTGCAGCTTGCAGCGCTGCTGCAGGCTGTGCAGGGCGTGCGCGTGAATGGCTGGGGTGCAAAGGGCACTCCTGAGGCACCTGCTGCGCTGGCCAAGCAAGTAAGTGGGCAAGTCAAGCTGTGGCCCCATCGGTTTGCAAATGTGCAAGGTAGGGGCCAGTCCTATATGCAGGCATGGGGGCACGCTTAGCTGCGCACTTGGATGAGGCTGGATCTTGCAGCGACATCAAGATGAGCTGCCTGCTGACACGCACAACATGATTTCTTCTGGCCATGCCCCCTGCAGATCAAGGGCCTTGCCCTAGCTGTGGCGGCGCTGTATGCTGCGCGCGACCCGCTCGCCTTCATGCATGGCGCACGCCTCATGCGCGGCGCTCTGGAAGCAGCGGCTGCTGCAGGCGGTCACGCCCCCTCGGCCAGGCGATGTGGGTTTTGTGACTGCACTGCTGGAGGTGCGTATGTGCGTTCCCAATTGATACCAGGCACTCTGATCCCTGCTGTTAAGGGCTGTTGAGATCCCTGCACATCTGTGACACGCCGTGTTATTACTCTGATCCCTGCTGTTGAGAGCTGAGATCTCTGCATTGACGAAAGCCGTGATGGAAGCCGCCTGCAGTCACAGCTCTCCACAGTGAGGTGACAGCGCAACTTCAGGCTGGCTTGCACCAATGACTGCTGAGTTCCATCAGCATCAGCATCAGATTGCACTGCATCTGCTGTTACAGATCGTGCAGTGATCAGATCTCAAAAAGTGCCTGAATCATGTTTTCATGTTTCACCATAGTCCCCATGCATACATGGCCATACATGTCACATTGGGCGATGTTCATGCGCTCAGACCGCTGAACAGAAAGCGGCCAAACTTTAATCGTAGCTACAGGGACTAAAGGGCTACACGCCCGACCCGTAAGACCTGGCCGGGATGGCCCCAGTGGCCGGGACTGACAGTACTTAGGGCTATACCGAGCTTGAAAGCGCCTGCCGCGCGCTCTGCAGCAGTGCATAACTAACGCAAATGCTAGCCTCGCCCGGCGGGGCTCGTTCAGGGGTCAGAAATGAGATCCCAGCCAAGTGTCAGTTTTTGACAGACCAAAGTTTTGAGCCGCCTGAGCAACACCGGACCTTCATAGCATGACGCAACAGATGTGGGTATGATTGAGCCTGTCTTTTGCGGCCCGTACCGTGAGAGGATGGGGAACAACGTGAACATGTTCGCCCTTGCAACCCCGCTATGCGTCTCCTTACGATACGTAGGTATAGAACGCGTCCAAACGTGCACGTTCGCCGGTCCAGGATGGGTTACATGCCCACATGCATGCTGCGTGTACCAAGCTTGCATGCTACTGATGGAGGCCATAATGGGTGCCACTGCCCTGTGCTGAACAGCTGCTGCCAGCAGCGTGGCTTCTACTACCCTGCAGCTGCTGCTTGCAAGCATTTTTTTCACCACAGTGACCATCGGCATGTGACTGGACCGTACGCAAATCAATGCTGACACGTGACAGCTATGCGAGCAGCTTACAGCTGCAGCTGCCAGCAGCCTTTTCAGTGGCCATGCAGTCCCTGGCATGTACAACCACCACAATAGCAAAGCTGCAGCTGGATGGTGCACAAGGGACCCAAATGGGCCGTGGGCTGCATGCGCGCATGGGCACATGGGCATGTACCATGCGCAGACCATCTGGCCAAGAGATGGAACAATGTTTGAGAGCAGATTCTTATTAATTGTGAGTATTAGAGCCTATGTGCTCGTTCCCAGGTCGCTCAAGTGCTGCGCACACATGCTGCGGGCCGGCAATGACAGGGGGTGGTTGGGGTGGTTTGGCTGCAAAATGTGGCTTAAATGTCAACCACTTCACGTCAAACTTTATTTACATAACGCTAACAGTGTAACAATGTGTTGCACATCAATGATCCTGGTGTCTGATGCTCCAGGTGGTGCTGGTGCAAAAATATTGTTTTGGCAGCAATACAGCACCAGGCAGTACAGTTCTTCATGGTTTGAGATGGAAAAAATTCTTAAAGCTTACTGGGCAGAGACATGTGTTATGCAACCCCTGCCTGAATTTCAAGTCAATCCATCCATGCGCACACCCTCTGCAACATGGACCGTGCATGGGGTCACATGTGACATTTGGCATGGGGACTGTGATGTTTCAACACCTTTTTGACATGCAGGGCGGTGTGGTCGTGGACGTTGCATGTGTCATTGACCCGTCCGTGCTGGCTGCGCCTTCTAAGGAGGCGGCAGGCAGCTCAGCTGCAGCATCGCGTAGGCGGCTTGTCCCATTCATCCGCTTCGTGCGTGATGACCAGCAGTCGGCGCACACCTCCCCTCCCCCACCATCACACCCAGTCGCCACTGCCAGTGGCAGCAACCAGAGCAGCAGCCCTGCGCCACAGACTGTGACACGACTTAGCGCATGAGGGCAGCAAAGCTCAGCCACCTCGTCACAGCCACCAGCAGCAGCAGCAGCAGCCGCCTTAGGTCCTACAGCTGCACCGCTGCAGCAGGCGCCCAGCTGTGCTCCCTTGATGCTCGCAGTCCAGGAGCGACACATCCAAATGTCAGCTGGGTCAGCTACCACCCACCTGCTGCACGACCTGCTGCAGCTCTGGATGCACCTGCACCTGTGGCTGGAGGAGCAGGTGGCACGATGCAGGACCAGAATGTTGGCGGCAGCCCCATATCACGACAAAGCTAGCAGTCACCAGCAGACACTTGACCTAGGGGTGTGGTTGGCAGGTTTGACTGAATACTACCACATGCGCAGCTTGCATGCAAGACTGGGTGCACAGCTCGGAACCCCAGTGCCAGGTATGCCAGGCTCAACACCGACGATCGTCCTTCTGCTGGGGCTGTGCATGGCGTGTGCTGGCTGGCCTGTAGCAGCATTGCGAGATTTGCGACTGAAGACCAATGGCAAGGCCCGCTTTGCGACGACAAACACAGTGGCTGCGGCAGTTTGGAGCCTGCCCTTTGAGGTGTGTGGACCATAGCCCAGCTCTGTGGGTTAACATGTGTGCTGGAGGAGGAATGGCTCAAATCAGGGCAGGGCTTGCAAGCTGCAACGCCATACCCTTCTACTCTGCACCTCACAGCTGCCTCGTCTCCTGCCTGTCCTGACAGCACCTTACCAGCTTCCCTTTGCTGCATCCCATTCAAGTAGAAGCCAGGCTGATTTGCTCTCATGAATTGCAGGCGACGCTGCCACCCGGCCTGGACCGCAGTCAGCCTGAGGCAGGCATCTACCTACAGTCCATCGCCCTGTGTGCGCTGCACACCGCCAGTGCGCTGGCGCTGGAAGCGGCTACGGCGCACAAGGGACAGGTTGCCCAGTGCCTTGCAAGTGTCATGCTGACTTTCTTCACGTCTACTCGGCCCTGTCTGCCAACCGCCACCAACTGCCAGCGAGCCGCTTCATGGAGCGCCTGCAGGCAGTGGCTGGCCAGCACGGTTGCGTGGCTGCAAACATCACCTACCAGTGAACTTGCAGAGCAGCTGGCACACTGCATTAAGAATGTGGTGGAGGCGGCGTGCGAGGTGCAGCAGGCTTGCAGCATGGAAGAGGCGGTAGAGAGCACGGCTGAAGCATCCGCAGGGGGTCGAGCAGCCAGGCAGGGGGCAGGGTGTGGTGCACAAGCAGCACTGTCAGGCTGTGGACGCTCAGGCACGAGTTTGCACGGCAGCGGCAGGGGTGGCAGGGGGCTGGTTCATAGCAGGGCTGCTGACTCAGCAACGGGCACGGCAGCAGCTAGCCCATCCACCATGCCAACTGCAGCTGCTGGCTCGGGGCAGAGTCTGAGGGCGCGCCTCATGCCAGTCGTGCAGGACACCATTGCAGCTGCGCTGCATGCGTGGACGGTGCTTGCTGCAGCACCTGTCAATGGTGGCTGCCATGGTGGGTGTGACTGTATATCCTGGCAGTGCAGCCATGCTTCCCGCACTTCCCCGTGCCAGTCAGGATATTGTGCTGGCTTGAATGCACGAATGCCACGCAAGTCATAGAGCGAGTTAAGGCATCTTACCAGCAGTTGTGGTGGCAAGAACCTGTGCAATGTCAATGATGCGTGTGCCACGCTTGTTGTGTACATTTTCTCAGGTGCGTGGCTGGCCCCTCTGCAGCGCATCACAGCAGCGCAGCTGATGGCAGTGCTGGAGGCATGTGCTGACGCGCAGGGCTGGGCGCCCAAGCCCTGGTGCCTGGGAATGCATGGCAGCGCTGGAGCGTCCCCTGCGGCACCCATCCACCCAGCTTCTGCTGGCACTACCAGCTCAGCAGGCAGTACAGCAGTACGTCCCTCAGGCCAGTCAGCAGCTGTACCGACACCTGGGGCCATGTGCCTACCCCCTCCAGCCTGCGTCACCAGCGCCGCTCTCTACCTGATTGCGGGGGCGACCACGTTCGTCTTGCAAAATGAGGGCAGTGAACGGAACAGTGTGCTTGCGCAGCTGCTGATCACCTTCTGTCCGCGCTTAGCAACACACCTGGCCACCCTGCAAGCCATGGCCAATACGCCAGCACATGCCGGCGCATCTGCAGAATGCACACAGCCTGCACATCAACCAACAGCAGCCTGCAGTGGGCAAGCCACACATGGAATAGGATTCATGGCGACCGCAGCTGGTATCTGTCCGGATGCTGGATCGCGGCCTGACAGCTCACCTCCGTCATTTACTGGCTGCCACCCACTGGGCTCTTCAGTGCGATGCAGCAGTAGTTATGGCAGCGGCAGCAGCACCACCACCAGCACCACTACCGCCACCACAGCAGCTCCCACCAGCAATGGCTGTCCAGCCAGCCCCCATACCGCGCATACCCCAAGTGATGCAACCAGCGCCCCCACCACAACAGTAGCGGTCAGTGCAGGCAGAAAGGGTGCCACACTAGAAGCGCTACAGGTGCAGGCGGGGCAGCATGGTTCAGTATGCTGCGTTAACCCGGCAGACCTGTGCGCCTCAGTGGCAGCTGCGCTGCTGTTCATCCCATTGTCTGGTAGGCTGGATTCTGTTTCCCAGGCCCTGCTAGACCAGCAGTTTGGGCCATGCCTGGCCCTGCTGCCCCAACTGCTGCAGTTCATCCACCAGCAGCTGCAGGCTGGGTCACACACAGTGCGTGAAGCATGGCGCGCACAGTGCAGGCATACGACGTGCTGGGGGAGCAAGCCTTGGTGAGTGAGGGTCTTGGTCAGCATCCAAGTGGCCTGCCTTGCATTGGATTTTTGCGAAGCAAGGGTGTGTTCAGTTGCCACTGGTTGAGCATGGGCGTGGAGTGCATGCCATGTTAGCATCTACAAGGCCCATGGTTAAGAGCCTCATTCCCTGGCCACATGGCACTCACATGACAGATCCCACCTTGACGCGCCTCTCGTACAATGGCAGGCCCCGAGTATATGATGAATGAGCGCGTAGCGTGCTGCTGTGCTGCTCTCATACCGCAGAGCCTGCAAGCTGCACAAACCTTGGAAGATCAGGAGGCTTGTCAGCCCTGCGCTGATGACATCCCACAGCTTGCGTGGCAGCTGGTCTCAGACCTGCACAGCCAGCTGTCCAGCTACCCTCCAGGTGCCTGGTGGTGCAGTTGGGCGACAGAGGGGGCAGGGAGGGCTAAGCTGCAGGCCAGCCTGCGTTCCCTGCTGACTCACATCCCTCCGTTTATCTTCCCCTTGGTCCCTCTGCTTGACGAAGGAGGGGTCGTGGTACTTGGCACAGACAAGAGTTCAGTGCAAGCTCAACTACAGCATGCACAAGCAGTGTCTGACCGGGTGAGCGTGCTGCGCTGTGGCCTGTCCCTGGCGGCATCGCAGCTTGGCCAGCAGTGCGCTCAAGGGTTTCACCTCGTGGTAGGCACCCTGCTGCAGAGCCAGCTGCACGTGGCCACATCCCTGCACGCGCTCCACGCCCTGCTCAAGTATGGGGCACTGCCCAGCAGGCGCGAGCGCCTCGCTTGGCTGCGTACCGAGCTGCAGCGTGCACTGGCGCTGGGCGGGGGCGGCAGCAGCAGCAGATCTGATGCCGGCTCAATGGCTGCTGGCAGTGCCAGCACTGCTAATACACCAGGCACAGCTGTGGGTGCTACAGCCTTCAACACGCAGCTGGTGCTGGCGCTGCGCATGATGCGCCTGCTGAGGGAAGGCAGTACTCAGATGGGTCCCGACTTCGGACTGGCCACCCTGTCTGCAGTGCTTGCTGCAGCACCGGGCGGTGCGCTCGCACCTGCAGCGGCTGCAGCTACACAGCTGCTGGACCAGGAACCTGAGCGCACACTTGCTGAGCAGCTGGCGCACAGCGAGCTGCTCCAGCAGCTGACGGCGTGGCGTGAGGGTGTGGTGGCAACACTGGCGCCTGAGGTTGAGCAGCTGGTGGCTGGGCAGCAGCCATGATGTCATGGACTGCCAGCACTGCGTGCTTCCTTTACTCACTGCGTGCTTCCTTTACAACTCTTCCATCACTGTCTCATGTCTGCCTGTGACCTGGTTTGAGCACATCCTGAGCGCTTGCGTGTGGCAGCCCATGCATGTGGCAGCCCATGCATACGTGGTGATCGTGCCAGCTGCAAGTGGGTCCCCATGATATGCAGGAGCATGCAGTGTGAGGAGCAAGTGTGAGGAGCAAGTGTGGACACATGCGTACAATTGATGTACAGGCAGCACATTCAAAAAAGATGTGTCACATATGTGGAGCATCCCTGACGTTGCGCCTGGGCAAGGTTCCCGTGATTGTCCATTCACCGCCATGTGCCCAGCCAACATCAGCGCCGACCCCACAGCTGGCACCCACCCATGCGCAGAACACCCCATACTTCAAATAACATACCAGCCACCGAGCGTGCCAAGTGCGCAGCACAGGCGCGCACACCCAGCTGCAGTGCACTGAGCCCTGCAGGCCCATTCAGCAAGGTTCTCAGGTCGGCCTGGCCAATATTAAAAAAAAAACTGTGAAGTGCCAGTTCTGGGACAGGTGTGCCCTGGTGCAGGGGTGTCCGGCAGAAGGGGGTGCCGATTCTGGGACAGCAGCTGGTGGTGGTGGTCAACGGTGGGGGATGGCTGGGTGGGTGACCATGGTTCTCGATGGGCTGCACAACCCCCAGGCTGGATCAGCCCCCGTGCAACAGCACCAGTACCGGCCCGTGCACCACTGCCATGGAGTTGGGCGTGTTGACCAGCACATGGACGGCTGCTGGCCACCTTATGAATGGCTAGATGGGGACTCCTACCAGCCAGCAATGCATAGCCTGTGATGTGTAATTTGTCTCCCATGCCCAAACATGCAGTACATGCATCGGAACGAACACAATTGCATGCAAAATTGAGCAGAAGGAGGGGCGAGAGCCTCAAAGGCGTGTGAGGGCTGATGAGGGGCTAGACCCAGGGTCTAGCCCCTCTCGGGGCTGATGAAAGCGGCCCAACCCCGCCATTGCGCACAAAGCGTGGAAGCATTATATCGCAAAATAGCTTGCCCTGCATTACAGCGCAGCGCAGTGCTTGTGTGCGGCCACGAACAGGCCCCTCCTCGACCGGCCTGAGCGCAGGCACAGAGCTCAGATACCAGCGCTGCAACAGCACAGCATTGTTGCATCCACGCTTAGGTAAGCCATGCGTGGCGTGCCCATGCGCTTCCCCGCAATATGGGAAGGAAAGCTCCAATGTTGCGGGGGTGTTGTCAGGTTGTTTGGTCGTCAGCGCCAGCGCAAACAGGCCCCCTCACACTTGCTTGCGCCAGCTGGGTGTCAGGGGAGCGCCTGGAGGGCCAGCTGGGGTGCTGGGAGGTATGGAGGGGCTGGTGGTTGGCCCTGTCCCTCTCAGCGTGCATAGCGTGAGGCCTTCCAAAGGCAGAGGATCTTCATGCCCGGCATGGTCGCTTGACATGTGCATGCAGAAATGGGTGCACGCAAGCGCAAGGCCGATAGGGAATGGGAGGAGGAGGCTGGGCCAGGGATCAACGCACAAAAAGGGGCGGAGATGCTTGAGGAGGAGGCGCTGGGCGAAGCTGTCCATGAGGTACACCCACGCCGCTCTTGTCTCGTGCACAAGCTATGGAGAAAGGGCTCTGCATTTTGTTTTTTGTCTAGTTAAAAAGTGCCTGCCTTGCCAATCCCTCTGCCAATTGCTTGTAGGTCACAGACGAGCATGTTCTTCGCCTCTCTCTTTTCAAGGAGCTGCTGAAGTATGGCTCCGTGGACACGGCAGCCACCGTGATGGCGCGCCTGCAGCAGCTCCCGAGCTTGGCAGAGGCAGCGGATGAGCTGCACAACCATCACCTCAAGCTGTGGCCAGATGACCCATCATACTCATTGATTACCGACGCTATAATCGGCCATCTTGAGCAGCAGTACGAGCTGCAGCGACAGCGGGGTGGGGGCAGCAGGGCCCCCATGGTGGCAATCATGGCAGCTGCGCGCGGCGAGCTCGGCACGCGCATGACCGCTGCCGCTGCCGACGCTGGCGTCAGCATGAGCCTCATCCAGGCCGACCTTGTGCCGTACAGCCAGCAGGGAGTGGCGGCGGTCATGCTTGATAACTCTTTTCCTGGGGTCAACCAAGGCACGCTGCACGCCGCCTGCTTCCGGCATAGCGGCTACACTGCCTTCTGCCTGGCAGCCCAGCTGGACGCCTGCGCGAAGGCCGTCAGGCCTGGCGGGGTGTTGGCATTCGCCCTGCACTACACACAGCTGTATGACAGTGGCCACATCCTGCTGCCGCTTTCCACCTCTGGGTTGTGGGCCAGCTTCGTCATCCAGGACTACGCATTGTCAGCGACGATGCCAAGCAACTGCTTGCTTGTGAGTCGGGTCAAGTGAACCATGTGCTTTCCTTTGAGATGGGGGGTTAGCCCTGTTTCATCTTTGCATGGCATGCCCTGCCCGGCTTGCTTGCCTGCAGGTGACCGCGGTGCGTACCTCGGCAGCATATGCGCCTCTCTCGCGCACCCCAGAGCAGCAAGTCCTGCAGCTCCTGCACAACAGCGAGGAGGGTGGCGACGAGGAGGCGGCGCAGCTGTTCCACACCGGCCACCAGCAACAGCAGCTCGCTGATGTTGCCGCCCAGCGTTCGCAAAGCGCAATATGTTCGGCAGGGGAGGCTGAGCGTTGAATTGCAGTGGCTGAAGCGCTCTGCCGCATGGCATGTGCACTGCAGCACCCCAGCAGCCGGGCCACTGCCAGCAGCATAACCGCCCAGGACAGCGTTCTGCTTTCCACCTTTGTGGCAGGCATACCACTCGCTGCGCGTGCGCACATGTACTCCGCGTTCAAGGCGGCACAGCAGCACTTGCCGCAATACTCCGCTCCCAGCGACGCAGGGGCCGATCTCCCTTACTGCCCTTTCACCGCCGAACAGATTCAGCCCCTGCTCTCGGGCAGCCCATCGCCCCTGCCCGAGGAGCCAGGAGTGTACCTCCTGTACGCACCCCCCCTTGCCCAGCGCAGCAACAGCAGCGCTCCCCACACAGCAGCCTGCAAGGTTGGGGAGTCTGGCAGCATCAGGGGCCGACACATGCAGTACAGCAGCGGGAACGGCGGAAGGAGCAAGTGGGACAAGGCTGTAGCCCAGCTCAGAACCATGGGCAAGGTGCAGGTCAGCATGCTCATTCTGAGCATGCAGCCGCAGCTTGACAGCGACGCCAGTGGCCGCTCCGTGCGCCTGGGCTTGGAGGCGCTGGCCACCCTCATGCTGGGCGCTGTGGACGGCAGGCAGCAGACTGGCATGTTTGGCTCTCCACACACCGCCAGCTTCCGCTCGCAGTTGGCCAAGCACCTGAACAAGGACTCAGAGTTCCAAAGAAAGAAGGGTAAGTTGTGCAGTCCTGACTATCTAGCTGTTGTTTGTGTATGTGGCTGCAGGCCAGATTGGAGGTGAGCGGTAGTGGTTCACCTGGGTCATTTTTTGTTTGAAGGGGTGCACAGTATCTTCCTCCCCATCTGGCCGCCCGCCAGGGTGGCCAGCTGCCCTCCCAGCCCGGGGGCGGGGCCAGGCAGCTCATTGCAGCTGCATGGGGGCTGCGTTGCTGACTTCTTATGCTTTTTATCTTCATCTGTGCGCGCCTGCAGGCAAGGCTCCAGTGCCGGCCAAGCTGGAGCAAGCGCGGGAGGCCCTGGGGCGGAATGCCAGCGAGGAGGAGGTGGGGCGTGAGAGCCGCCGCCTTCACCTGTCAGGGGCAGGTAAGTGAGGACAAGAAGAAACTCCCCCTTCCCATCTGGCCGCCCGCCAGGGTGGCCAGCTGCCCTGCCCTCCCCTCCCAGCCCGGGGGCGGGGCCAGGCAGCTCATTGCAGCTGCATGGGGGACTGAAATCACTCGTATTACTTCTGCTACTTTACTGCTACTTTTTGCAGGCATCAGCACCTTGAAAAAATTGTTTGACAGGTGCCCCTGGGACGACGAGGACAACGCCATCCTAGAAAAGCACATTCGGACCTGGTCGGAGACCGGTGGAAAACCAGGAAATCATCTGAGGGCTGCCATAAAGGAACTGAACAGTGAGTGACGTTGCTTGTGTTCAGCTTGCTCCCTGTGCAGCCAGTTAGGAGGTTTGTATGCAGTTCGTTCGGCGGCACTCACAAGCCTTTAAGCTGATTGCCTTGATGTTGTGCAGGCCAGTACAGTGGGGAGCAGTACACCCTGAATGCAGTGAAAGTGAGGTGGTGGAGGCACCCAGCCAACCCCAACAGCTCTGCATTTAGGGCCAAACACGCAGCAGCGCAAAAGCTGCGCGAAGCTGCGGAAAAATTTGTGCAAAGCTGTGCACAGTCGACCAACATGGGGCCCCTGCTCACCACATGACGCTCTCCTTTCCCACACCAGTGACCCCCCACCGTTGACCACCACCACCAGCTGCTGTCCCAGAATCGGCACCCTGTTCTGCCCGGCACCCTTCCACCAAGACACACCTGTCCCAGAACCGGCATTTCACAGTTTTTTGGGCTGTGAGAACATTCAAATCTTCTTCAGTAAACATAGCAACAGAGGATATCACCTGGTGTATGAACGCATGACACTCACGCTGGCTGGCATGAGTCACAGTCATTCGACGTCATAGTCCTGTTTGCATGTGTGACATTACACTGTGATGGCTCTGGATTGGAGCTGCACTGTGTGACAATACACTGTGGCAACTCTGAGCTAGGATGCTGCTGAGCGGCTTGACCAGGAGTAAGTCACTCAAACAGCAGCAAGCTACCCAGCAGCAGTAAGTTACTGGTGCTCACCAGCCCCAAGCTCGGAATCGCGGCCGCTGCTGTGACAGCCGTTACGGTGCAGTCACTGCCATGATAGCGGCAGCTGCTGTGACAGCCATTACGACGCAGTCACTCCCATGAGCGCGGCCGCCTCCGCACGCATGTCACGGACTAGACCCGTCAGCTCACAGGGCCAGGCTCAGGACGATTGCATCCAGCAGAGCGTAGCCCATCTGCATGGGGCAAGGGGCAGATAAAATGGGGGTACAGCGCTGTGGAGCTTGCTCGTGGTTGCTTTAGTTTTGAAGGGTGTGTGCATTTTGAGGCCTGGATTCAGCCGTTTTGGGGTTTGAAGTGGTGGGCCTCAAGCTCAGCAGTGCTGATGTACAGCAGTACAGGGGGGGGGAACAGGGGTAGGTGATGCGTGGCGGCCACAGGAGGCTAGCAGGGGGCAGTGGACGCGTGCAGCCAAGCAGCTGGTATGCATTGAGCATCGCGTTGTAGCTTTGGCTGTAGGCAGCACAGGACCCCACGTTCCAGGACACTTGGGCACAGCTAGCACAACCAGGCCCCTCGTCATTCATCCCGCTATGATGCATGCACTGCGTCCGAATTTAATGCAGAAGCAGCAGCGAAATGGCTGACCGGGGCGGCTGCCTACACCCCGGGAAGACGAGCGGCCACGACCACGCACTTGGAATGTACAGGCCGGGGAGCTGAGGAGCTCACACAGCGTGGTGATGCCTGATGCGTAGGTGCCCTTGCCATGTTGCCAATGAGGCCCATGAGGGGTGCAGGCGGCCTGAGGGGCCCCAGCAGCAGCGCCGTGACCTCTGCCACCATGGCTGCTTGCTCCACCTCCGAGGGCGCGACCCACGGCTTGACAAACTCCTTGGCCATGCACCACGGCTTCGTGGTACCACCTGTACTGCCTGTGCTGCCGCTGGCCGCACCACGGGGCTCGGTGGCTGCGTTGAAGCTAGGTGCTAAATTCGCCTTATCTCCTGATGCGCGTACCGCCGCAGCCGCCCCCATCACAGGCCCATCTGTGGTGCCTGTACCTGCCTGGTCGCCAGCCGGCGCGGCCGCACTGTTGGCTGTACTGCCACCTGCACCCGCACTGCTGCTGACAGCACTGCCGGATGTACTGCTGGTTGCACTGCCGGCGGCAGGGGGGGCCCAGGCGTACCAGGTGCCGTTACGCCACAGCGCGCGCTGCAGGTTGAGCAGCGCGCGCGCGACTGCGTGCTCCGAGGTCGCCGCGCGCAGCTGGGCCGAGATGGCGCCATCGATCGCGCCGTCAGCAACAACGGAAAGCAGCTGGCGCGCCATGGCCACGACCTGCCG
>BDCZ01000491.1:0-10465 GCA_001662365.1 Chlamydomonas applanata
GGGGGGGCGGGGGGATCAAGAGCCAGCATGCCGCACGCGTAGGTATGAGCAACGTATGAGGGATGTACGGGCAGGTGTGAGCGTCGTATGAGGGACGTATGGGCAGGTATGAGCAGCAGACGCTGGTGCTTAAGTAACTCACCAAACACCAAAGAAGCAGGGGCCCAGGTCATCGGCACGGGCACCAGCTTGCCCTTAGTTCTAGCTTACTGCAGAGAATCAGCCTGCCACAAGGGCACCCGCTTGCAAACACCAGCCTATAGTCCAAGCTTATCGACTCCTTTTAGATAGGTGCTATACCCTGTAGCCGGTACTACACACCGGTAGCACCTCATTCACTCACTCTGTCTTGTCGCCCCAGCGCGTCCAGTTGGTGTACCTGTCTGACACTTTGTACATGTAGATGCGCGGGCGGTGGACAAACGCAGTAAGCGGCCCGTTCAACTGCTGCGACAGTCGCCGCGACATCTGCTCTGGCTGCTGGTTACGCCCCCCCTGATGTTGCTGCTGCTGGTGGTGCTGTTGCTGCTGGTGCGCGTACCCGTGGGTTGCATCACGGTGCATTGCAGCGACATTGCCGGCGTCACGGCCCGTCACGGCTGATGCGTGTGACGATACCCCTGGCAGCCCTGCAACCAGCTCTTCCACGAAGCGCTGTGCTGTGGAAAGCGTGAGATCTGCATCCAATTTGCCCAGGCCATGTGCGCCCGCATCGTCTGCGACTCCCCGGCTGTCATGTTGATGCATTGACGCCCCGCCATGGCCATGCGAGGTGCTTCCCGCGCTTGTTGCGTCTGCATGCATATCTTCTGGTTGGTCAGGTGACATGATGGCCTCTAGCAGCTCTCTGTCCCACAGGGCCTCATCCCATGCTGGATCCTTCCAGGCCCACTTGAACTGGCTGGATTGCGTGTCATCTGGCCCACCCGCATGCGCAGCATGCGCCATGTGGCCTTGTGTCGCATGCTGCCCCAGTGCCCCGTCGCCACGCGCGTCCAATGGGGACGGCTGGATCAGTATCACGCACAGGCCGAGAAGGGAAACCAGCAGCGCGACAGGGCAAGTAAGGGTCATGCTTTGGAAATACCAATGGAGCTTACATTTTGAGCGATGCGATGTAATGTGGCGCCACAAGGACGTGGGCGTGAGTAAGGGTTCGTTCGGTGTCCTGTGACCGTCACAGCCTCGCCCTTGGACGGCGAGGAAGACGAGAGGCCTACGCATGCCGCCAGTCAACCTTGACCCATCAGTGCGCGAGCAGTAACTGGTAGCTGTAGGACGAAACCGGCATCGCGGGGGTTGCTGTGACTGACCTTTTGCGCACCATAACACCAAGCCCACTTGACGCATACTGACATCAGACGCAATGAATACAGCGTTATAGTGGATGAAAAACATGGACGGTACGCGGGATTGAGCGTCTTCGCACCAGCAAAGCAGGAGGATGCACCTGCACGCGGACTGCTGTGTCTACCGGCACAGAGGTGTTTTAGCTGGCAGCATGAAGGACCTGGCGCTGCTGCTGCTTGGTGTTGCGCTCCTCGTGGGCGCACAGGTGGGGTTTTTGGACTGCACAGGCTCCAGGGCTCAATAGAGGGAAACGAACGTCAGCGTCCCTTGCAGCACGCTGAGCTGATGCGCATGCCGTTCTGCCAGCGATGCAAGCCTGCAATGTGCCTCCGAAGTTACGCCCCATGCAAACCCTTCCCCATGTGTCTGCCAAAGCTGGCATGCGGGTGACAAACTTCACGCGAGGCACATGCCGCACCCCTGGCACCACACCACAGCAGCACCACGCACAAACCTCCATCAGTGTGCGCGCACTGTGGGGCATGAGCTTCAGGGCCTCAGGCCACGAGCACAACTGGCATGCAGGCTCCATGCGGACACCGGTCAGCTACATGCTCCCAAGTTATGCCGTGCAAAAGGGCCCCCATATGTCTGCATGGCCCCCCACGTGCCTGCATGCTCTCATCACTATCCTTTTGACAGCACATGCCTGCATGCTCTCATCTTACAACACAGACTGTGGCAGCCCAGGACTTAGGCATCGACCCCCTGGCCATTCAGGCCAACAACCAGACATGCATCCTAGACGATGAGTGTGGGTTCAACAGGTGCGGCTGCTGCTCCTTTCAGGCGAATGCGTGGGGTTTGTGTGGTTGGACGTCAGAGCAGCAGCGGCAGTAGCAGTAGCAGCAGCAGTAGCGGCAGTAGCAGTAGCGGCAGTAGCAGTAGCAGTAGCAGCAGGGCCTGCAGCAGTGGTGGGTGCACAGCTGAGCGTACTGGAGCCGTGGAGGCGTGCGCAGAGGTACTGGAGGCGAGCAGCTGCTGCACCAGCCCACTTTGTGGGCGGCACATGCGTTGCTCGTGCACGGCAGCACCCCTTATTATAATATTAATAATAAGCGGCCGCCCAGCATATCCAAGGGCGCCTATCACTGCTGGGGAGGGCCAATGCCATGCGATAGGAACATACGACCGATGCCACATCTGTGTATATGTGTGCAAGCTCGGAAAATCTCGCATCCCTCAACAGAAACATGCACCTGCACCCACCCCTCCCCTTCTCTCCCGCCCCCGCCATGCCTTTCCCTGCCCCTGCCCCTGGCCCTCCAGGTACTGCCTGCACCCCCCACGCTCCGCGCTACGAGGCAGCTGCACTCAGTGCTGGCGCTGCTGCCTGTTCCCACGCGTGTTTGGGTCATGCCCCCCCTCCTGTGGCTGCAATCCCACAGCAGAGTGCTCCTCACCCCAGGACTGCGGGGCGGGCCTCTTTTGCACCACCACCGACCCTTTGGCAGTACCCACGTGCCAGGTACGCTTTGTCTGAGTCTCCAAGGGTCTGGGTGTGGGGGGAGCCATGGACAAAGCCAGCTACATGGCAGACCAGTGCTGCTGCTTCACCTCCTATGCCTGACCAGCGCACCCATGCAACCCCCACAGTGCCCCAGCTACCAACCTTGCTGCCCTGTCCGCCCATTCCCGCGCACTTAATGTATACAAATCACATGTACGTCTCTGTTCCTTACTAGCACTGCGCTGTTGTGTGCAAAAACGCGGCCCCTGTCCCCATCCTTTGCTCCCACTCGACACGCGCCCCTATTCCCCGCTCACCCATAGATATATATATACAGCCCCTGTTCCTTGATTGCACCCCACTGTTGTCCTTGTTCCTTGGTTACACCCCACTGTTGACCCCTGTCCCCTGTTCTTTGCTTCCACCATCCCATATGATCCCACAGCCCTGCACCAGCTGTTCTGCAGACAGTGAGCCGGTGTTTGGGCCCTGCTCTGACACATGCCCTTCGGGGGCGCTAGCGGACGCGGGGTTCACAGCTCCCGCCTCCCCAACCGACCCTGTACCGCCTGCTGTGGAGCAGTACGTCTTCCTCGCCTTCTTCGCGCGCGAGGTGCGGCGGCGCATGGCTGTACTGCTTGTATTGCTTGCACTGTACTTGTACGTGCGTGTACTGCTGGTGCTGGACGCTGGCTCTGCTCCTTTCCCATGCCCCTAGCATAACCCATACCGCCATACGTGATCCTGTAAGCCCTACCCCTGCAACTCTGGAGATACTGATCCCTGCTGGGCCTCCTCAACCACCCAACTCCTAACCACCTGGCCTCTCAACCACCAGGATCCTAACCACCTGCCACCACAGGTGTCCCCCACGGGTGCTCCCAGCGTGTCCGGGTCCATCAGCGTGGATGCCATGGGTTCGTGGCTGGGATTTGAGGGGCTCAACACCTCCCAGGCTGACCTGGCGGCAGCAGCACTCGCAGGCAGTGTGGTCACACCCACGGTGCGTGGGCTGACTGTACATACATGGGGTGCCGGC
Source organism: Chlamydomonas applanata (assembly GCA_001662365.1). Taxonomy (NCBI): domain Eukaryota; kingdom Viridiplantae; phylum Chlorophyta; class Chlorophyceae; order Chlamydomonadales; family Chlamydomonadaceae; genus Chlamydomonas; species Chlamydomonas applanata. Next base: position 3,840 of record BDCZ01000491.1, read on the forward strand.
TGGCTGGGAGTACCTGATATGCACTTGTGCAGTCTGAAATGATTGTGTCATGACGAGTCCCAAAACAAGTACTTGACTTGACTTGTTACAGCGTTTCCCATTAGGGGTGCTGCGATTCCCTGATCTTCCTGTGGATCAATTGCTTCCAGGACACAGGCCAAAACAAGTACAGCAAGCCTCCAAAACCTGGCCCATTCGAAACCAGAGCAACACGCATCAATTTTCCACAGGTCCCTACACCCGTGTCCACCATCATCACCTCCCTGACTGCCTACACATCCGCGTCCCTTGTGTGCCCCAACATTTTGGATGACACACGTCCGCTGGCCACGACGGTGTATGCAGGTGCGTGCTTGCATGCGTGCTTGCATGCGTGCGTGCTTGCATGCTTGCATGTGTGCTTGCAAGCATGCAGGGGTACGAGACATACGAGGTATGGCTCGGCATGGGTTCTGTGCCACTGTACGTCCCTTGCTGGTCAGACATATCTGTGGCGAGCCGTGTCATTATTGGACGGTATTGTTATGTCCCATGCTGGTGTGCTCGACCAAACCACTTCCAGTGCGGGTGCCCCATGCCAGCAGGCTGCGCGTGCAATGCCACCCTCAACGCGGCAACGATGCGCTGCCCCGCCGGCACACGCTGCTCGCGCAACGCGTACCGCGACTCTGGTACGTCCTCTGCAGCGAACGTTGTTGCGCTGTAGTCGACCTGCTGCCGCTGCTTCTGCTGCTGCTGTTCTCGATGCACATGCACGCACCTTTGATCTTCTGCTTTTTTGCCGCCTAATCCTCGAGTCACACAACTGCCCCCACCCACTGCGATTCCCGGCTGCAGGCGCCCTGAGCAGCGACGCCCTGACCTCACCGGCCGCCACTCGTCTCAGGGCCCTGTGCACCCCCTGCCAGGCGGGACAGTACTGCCCAGCTGGGGCATACGTGCAGGACGAGAGTGACCTCAGTGAGCTAGACTGCCCCAAGGCCTCGTATTGCCCCACACCGGCGGAGCTGTACGATTGTCCCGCTGGAACGTACTGCATTGAGCGCACGGTGGTGGGTGTGCTATCTCTAGAAATTTAGGCTTCGGAGTATCACCTCGTGATGCCAGTCTTGAGGCGTGGATATGTATAGAATACCAAGCTAGGGTGCCTGTACCGGTGGTTGATTCTACCTGTGGAGGTGGAGGGGCCAGGGGCTATTTGGTCTGTTCCCTGCTGTTGAAGGGTAGCACCGGGTGCCCAGTATCTTGTGGTGGTGCAGGCTGTGCAGCTCGTGCCAGTCGCAACACCAGATGTGATCGCCACCCTGTGCTGTCCTCATCGTGCAATGGCCGCAGGAGCCGCTGCCGTGCGACTACACCCAACTGCTGTCCCAGATGCCGTTTGCACCGTTGCCGGTCGAGTCATCGACCGTGATTGAGCGTCTGCGCGATGATGGGGTACGTATGGGGCCCAAGGATTGGGCTGTGGGCGTGTATAACAACAACAACAATAATAGTAATAATAATAATAATAATAATAATGATAATAATAACAACAATAATAACACGGCGTGTCACAGATGTGTCTGCATGCCGGAGCCTGACATGTGGGCGTGTATGGGTGTTCATATTACGGGGGGCTGCGGAACGTCTATGGCTCTATGTGTGCTCAGACTGTTAACTGCATTTCATGAAGATGCTCAAGCCTGCAAGCAGCCGGCTGCTTCTATGCCTGGCACTGACCTGCTCAACCAGTTGCGCCTGGCCTGCAGACTGACAGTACCGTAGTACAAACTGGTGGCGACTGGACAGGCGACTGGATGACATGTTTTTGTCACTATGTATTAGTATGTTACTAATTAACTGTTATTGTGCCACGGGCTGCAGGATCCCCTGAAAGGCAACATCTGCCCGGTCGGCTCCACCAAGCCCAACAACCTGTGCGAGTGAGTGGGCGCCGGCAGTACAGTTATTGTTTATTTTATGAATATTAGGACTGGTGTGAAGTACAAGGCAGGGATGGCAGGCCGATAGGCTCACGCTGGCTGGGCAGCCAGCAGTGGGCTGTCTTGTCACCCAGGTCACCCAGGTTTCTCTTGGAAGCAGCAGCGCACAGTCCACTCAGCCAGCCAGACGTCGTCAGCACAGGCGTCATGCTCGCATACCTCACACATGGGGGCCCTTCTGCTGCATGGATGACATTGTACTGCATGTACTGCTGGCCCTGACATTGTACTGCATGTACTGCCAGTCCTGACGTTGTACTGCATGTACTGCTACTTGTACTGCAGAGAAGGCTACTACTGCCCGAACACCACCCTGTCCATTCCCTGCCCCCACGGCCACTACTGCCCCACACAGGCGCGTTGCCCTGTTTTGTTCTGCTGTGGGTGCAGCTATGAGGTGCCAGCCAAACCCAGCTTCTGATGGTACCATGTGACATACGTTGCTCAATCGACTGGCATGGCGCACCCTTCGGCTTGCACGTGCTGGACCACTTCAAGCTCACCTGCATTGTTTAAAGTGTTTGCGCCCTGTTTCTTTTTCACCTACCTCCTGTGATGAAGCAGCCCCTGCGGCCGTTGCCCCTCCAGCAGCCCACCGATCACATTTCTAATCTACATAACACGCACAGTCGCACACCTCCGAACAAGCACATGCCAGCAACACTCACAAATGCACACACCATGCATTTTCCACCCGCAGAGCATCGCGCCGCGCAAGTGCTCTGTGCTGACGTCGTGCCCTGAGCGCACATCACGCCCCCGCTGGTCCAACCTGGCTTTCTTGGTGCTGGCCATCGTCATCGTACTGCTGCCTCTGGTGTACTGGGTGCTGGGACGCATCGACTCGTCATCCACCAAGTGAGCTGTGAGATGTGTCTGGCAGGCAGACATGCAGAAAGGCAGGCAGGGAAGCAGGCGGACAGACACAGAGGGCATCAGGGAGACCAGCAGCCATTCGAATAGTTAGGCAGGGGCATGTTGGCCGCTACCATCACAACATCAGCGGTCCTAGCCAACAACAACCAAACATGACTCAAAACAGGGGTACCGCGTCGCACATCAGCATAACGGGGGAATGGTTGCTGCACACAACACGTGGCAGGTATGAGGAGCTAGACCGCTTTGAGATCAAGCGCAACCGAGCGATCAAGGTCACACGCCAGCTGCTGCACGTGAGTATATCTTCCTGCTGTAGAAGCAAGTGTCACCGCCTTCCAGAATGCTTTGTTATGGGCTTTGAAGTTTCAACATGAGGGGCTGGGGTCACGCGTGTGCTGTCCACAGAGCTGGCAGCGGGGGCCGGTCGGCACCAGATTCCAGCTTTCATCCTTTCTGTGTCATCGCTGCAAATGTCCTCTGGGCCCTCTTCTGTCACCTTCTGTCCTCCTTTTCGCCCCTCCTCCTTTTCGCCCCTCCTCCTCTTGCCCCTCCTCCTTGATGCCCCTCTCCTCCTGAACGCCTGTCTTCTGTTCACAGGCCATCAGGAGCCGCTCCATGGTGGGCTCTACGGTGGACATGAGCGCGGAGATGCAGGTGCGCGATCAGGCTTTGATGGCAGTTAATAAACGAGCATAAAGGAGACAGGCGCCCGATGGCAGCTGTCCTGCTAGTTGGGCATTTTGGCTGCATTAGGTCCGGTCCCATACGCTGTCAGCGGCAGTGTTGCACAGTCAGTACTGATTGTACTGATGTGAGGAATGTACACTATATTGTGTGTGTGTCCCTGCAGGTGTGTGTGGAACCAGGCTTTGATGGCAGTTGAAAATAAAAATAACACGGCGTGTCACAGATGTGTCTGCATGCCGGATTTGATGGCAGTTGTCCTGCTATAAATGACGGCTGTACCAGGTCGCACTCAGTTCTATCAGCATATCAGCTGTACAGCAGTACGGGAGCAGTGAAACACAGCGATGTGTCCCTGCGAAAAAGTCATGCTGAAGGGATGTTTCATCCGCGGTCGTCTACAACCCATCGCCACGCAGGACAAGTACGCGGGCTTTGGCATGATTGAGCCGCGCATCCGCCTGGACTTCCACGAGCTAGGCCTCACCCTGCGCAACAAGGGCTGCGTGCTGCAGGGCGTGAGCGGTGCGTGCTACCCTCTTAGGTCCCACTGCCATTGCTGCAGCCTGGGCATGTATCTGGCTCCTGCTGCTGCTGCTGCCGCCGCCTGAGCCGCTGCCACCTCTGCTGCGCTGCCCCCACCTGCCGAGGCATACAAATTATGGCAGGTGCCCCTGTTGCTGCTGGCACCCAGAAGGTCTGCCCCGCTAGGCGCAGCACCCGCGTATGTGTGTGCAGCAAAAGTATGCGGCGGCACAGTCGGTGCTGGTATTCACCTCTACTATTGTCCTATTCACCACTGCCGGGCCCTGCACTGGCTTGCAACACCGCAGGCTTCTTCCCGCCCGGCTGCATGAACGCCGTCATGGGGCCCTCCGGCTCGGGCAAGACCACGTGCGTGTACTGCCTGCAGTACAACCTGCCTGCAGTACAACCCGCCTGCAGGACAACCCGCCTGCAGTACAACCCGCCTGCAGGACAGCCTGCATGCAGGACAGCCTGCCTATCTGCCTGCCTGCTGGAGCCACTTGTGCTGCTTGCTGGCCTTATTGCCTGCTGCCTGGGCGCGCTGTCGACCCACCCGTTCCGCTCCCTGTGCCTGTCCTTTGCCCCGCAGCTTCCTCAATGTCCTGTGCGGCAAGGCTGCAGGCACAATCACTGGTTCCGTACTCATCAATGGGCAGCCATTGGGCCTGGTGCGCACCACGGGCTGCCCTGAATTTCATTCTTTATTTTCCAACGTTTGCCTCCACGTCTATCAACATAATTTATTGCCTTCCCAGCACTGCTCACAACAGGCGGCATTATCATAACACGCCATCCATCCTTCCTTCAATCACCCCAAGTGAAGTACATTGTTGGTGGTGTTGCTGTTCCCCGCCAATCGTCCCAGCAGGTCAATCAACGTTCTGTCATTGGCTGTCTATTCCCACCCACCCGCAGAACCGTATGAGGAAGATCATGGGCTTCGTGCCCCAGGACGACATTGTGCATGAGGACCTGAGCGTCAGGTGGCTGGCTGCAAGGGTTGCCGGGGTCTATCTATGGCTGCAGATGTAGAGTTGTCGGTGAAAGGTTGGCGGTTTAGAGTCGCATGTGTAGAGTTGCCGGTGTGGGGTGTCAGCGTAGGGTCTAGAAGTCATGGTGTGCTGGCCTAGGGATCCGGGTCCAGGGTCTGTCTGTAGCCTGGTATACCTTGCCTGACTCTTCACACTGTGCCTGACTACAAGCTGCATGATTGTACATGTGACCCAACATGTGACCAGGGAAAAGCCGCCGTACACGTACCGGTAAATGACCGTGATTTCATGTCTGGCTGCCATCTGCCCAACTGCCCCACCTGTCTGACCAGGGAGAACCTGGCGTACGCGGCGAACCTCAAGCTGCCGCGTGATTTGGTGGATCAGCACCGCCGCGCGTCTGTGATCGATGATGCACTGGAGATGCTGCAGCTCAAGCACATCCAGCACTACAGGTGTGAGACCTGGCCTCCGGCAAAAGTGTGATTGCAATACAGATTCCAATAGCGATATCAGTAACACCGTGGCGTTTCATAGACAATAGGCACACTGGGGATAAGCACATCCAGCACTACAGCTGTACAGGTGTGAGACCGCAGCTGCCGTGGTCATTGGCACTGCTTAACAATGTGCCAATAACAGCATGGCTGCTCACAACTGTGCCTGGCTGTTGCGGCATGTCAGTAGGGTTGAGCCGTGCAACATTCTGACTGTTCTCGGCTCTTCTTACTTGTTCCTTTCCTCCTCTTGTTACGACCTTCTCTTCTTCTTCTGGCCATCTTCCTATTCATCCTTTCCCTTCTTGTCCCCTTGCTGCTCCAAAACAGGGTGGGCAGCGTGGAGCGACGCGGCATCAGCGGTGGGCAGCGCAAGCGTGTCAACATTGGGCTCGAGCTAGTGGGCTCACCCAGCGTGCTGTTCCTTGATGAGCCCACATCGGGCCTTGATGCGACTGCTTCCAACGACATCCTCAAGTGAGTAGCGGCAGTAGCATGTAGCGGCAGTAGCATGTAGCGGCAGTAACTGTAGCGGCAGTAGCTGTAGTAGCAGTAGCACAGACTTTGAGGGCTCATAACGTGGTCAACCTGGTCAACCGACTGCAAATGACATCAGCCAACCGCCCAAACCGCCCACAAACCGACAAGCAAATGCAAGTGCAACCACCACGCAGGTCGCTGTCAGACATGGCAGCGCTGGGCATGAGCATCATTGCAGTCATCCACCAGCCGCGCTTCTCGTCCTTCATGCTCTTTGACAAGGTGCTGGCCTGTGTATATTCCGGCGTTACAGTTGAGATGCTACTATACTGTATTTTAAAAGAATCGTATCTCAAGCTCTTGTCCTGTAAGGGCTGGCTAAGCATAAGGCCAAGATCCAGTGCGTCACACCATGGCGCCAATGCATCGCCCCTGTATCCCTGTCAGTGCCAGAGCTTGGAACTGAAAAGGTCCCCAGCCCCAACCCCCCTCACCCCAGTCCCCAGCCCTGATACCCCAATCCCCACACCCCATCCCTCCAAACCCAAATCGCCTTGCACGAGTTACACAACAATCCCACC
>BDCZ01000491.1:15014-44791 GCA_001662365.1 Chlamydomonas applanata
ACCAGACCTAACTGGGGGACCGTACTGCCCTAGACACACCCTGTCATACCGCCCTACTGTACCGCCGTACCTCCGTAGCGCCCCATTGCTTTCTACGGCATTGTACTGCTGTATTGCTTCTAATGTACTGCAGTCCTGCGCTTGCCGTACCGCAGGTGGCGCGGGCACATATGCGGACCCGCGTTTTGCCACCTTCGCCGCGGCGTCCTCAAAGAGCATGGGCCTCGCTGACCGCACTGCGCTTGTGGGTATGCTCAAGGTGAGGGTCAGGGTGAGAGCGGCTGGGTGAGCGGGAAAGTGTACAAGTCAATGAGTGGAAGGGGGATCAGAGAGTGGAGGGGGTTTTGGGGGTAGCGTGGGGGCAGCAGGGGCGCCGTTTGTGCAGCAAGCAAACTGTCCGTGAGAGTTGCAACGGAGGGTTGTGCTGAGCACGCATTTACACTGCAATCGCTTGGGTAAATGTGCAGAGCACAGGCTCTTCTGGGCTGCACTGCTGCTAGCAGCTGGTGTTCCCCCCGTACTGACAGAGCCATGCGTCACTTGTCAGCCCCAAAGCAGCGCCTGAGGACCCTTCACGTCTACAAACCACAACCACTCGTTATAATATTATTAATAACACGGCGTGCAGTTGATTCTGAAACTGGTAAGTTTGCCCCCTGGTAAAGTTTCCTCCGCCTCCTTATATCCCAAACCCTTGTCGCGGTGTGCAGGACCGCTCCTTCCCTGGCTTCCTCACTCAGCTGTACCTCCTGCTGAAGCGTGGCGCAGTCAAGTGAGCAGCCCTCCCCCCTCCCCCTTGTGCCTGAAGATCTGCTGTGTGCGCACCATCCACTTGAAATCCAATACCACTGCTTGAACCCACCACCACCACCATGACCACAACCACCATCAATGCCGCCTTGCACCCATTTACGACCACCTTGCCTCCTGAGCATTCAAAAGCACATGGAGCTGCTGCTGGCATGCGTGCCTGCATGGCTGCAGTACTACTGCACCGCTCTCTTGCACTCCTGTACTGCCGCTCAATCGTACCGCTGTACTGCTGCAGGTATGTGCGCGCATTCTGGCCACTCAAGGTACTGGATGTACTGCTGCTGCTGCTGGCATCCTTTATCATTGGTAGGTCCAAAGTAGACTCCTAATGCTTCTACCCGTTTCTAGCTGGTGCTTGCCATGTGGCACCACAACTGGCCGCATGTATGGGTAGACACCAGATGCGAGGTGCTCAAGGTTGTTGGTTGGTTGGTTGCTGCGACAGTCGGGTGGGTGGGTGGGCGGGTGTAGATCGGGCGTGTGGCAACCAGTGGCATGCCACCGTTGTGGCTCTTCAACTTTTTGAATCCTGAAAAGGCTGCTGATGGCTGGAGCCTGGGGCAGCTCAAGCCATGCAACCGAATTAACTACCTAACAATACATTGCAACCGAATTAACCACCTAACAATATCAACCAACTGATAACCAACACATCAACTAACTAACCAACTGGCCCGCAGGCTTCATCCATGGCACTGGTTGGGGCTTGTCCTCAGTGCCCTCCAACACCGTGATGGCCATGACGTGCCTGGGCGTGCTGACCATGGTCACACACCTGCGCACCTTTTCAAACGTGAGATGCGGGGATGTGAGCTGCCTGTTGAGAGATTCAGACAGTGGGTACAAGGCTGGGGGGGTCTCGTTTGTCATGCAAGCGGGGCTGCCAGCCGGGGCTATCATCATTTGTGGTGTGACATCGCTAGGCTGAAGGCGTGCAGGCTGTGCCATGACCCTGTACCTTGCCCCTACCAGCGGCAGGCCCAGCAAGGTACCTCTATGATTGACGAGCGTTGCAGTCGCTGCCCCTGGCCTGCAACCCTTTCATCTGGGACCTTAACCCAAACACAGCCCCTCGCTCACAAGTTTACAACCCTCACACCCTGCCATACGTTCATAACCGTGTCATGCCCATCATGTATCATGTCCATCCCAATGCATGTGCAGAACCGGTTGCTGCTGTGGCGCGAGTCTGCATCAGGCGTGGGAATGCCCGCCACCTTTTTGGCCGCCAATGTCATTGACCTCACTTGGGTGGTCACAGCCCCCGCGATTTTCCTGGGGCCCTACTACTACCTCACCCTGCCGGTGAGGGAACCATACCGCTCGCCGGCTGTACTGCCTGCTGTATCGCCAGCTGTACTGTCTGGTCGGTGGATTGGTGGATGTGCTGTTCATGGTCGGTGGCAGTACACCAGCCCTGCGGCTGGGGCTCAAAGCAACATATTGCTCCCCCTTCCGTACGCAGCGCATCGCTTTTGGGGACTACTACGTGGTGGCGCTCCAGGTGTGATGCTGGCCCATAACAGGAACAACGAGTTCTCAACAACTGCTGGCTAGGAGCCGCATACCATTAAACAATGGGCAATAATAGCTAAGGGATTCCTCAGGTGTCTCTGCAGGCTAGCTCCTGCAATCCATCTGGGATTCTATTGCATGCTCTCGGCTTCATGTCCATCCCAATCCCTCACTTCAATTCACTTCCACCTCCACAAACTTTCACTTCTACGAATTTTACTACCGCGCAACGATGCCACGCCTTATATTGTACTCATGTCAACGCTCAGTTGTACTCATTCCAACGCTCAGGTGTGCTGGTGGTTTCACTACCGCGCAACGATGCCACGCCTTATATTGTACTCATGTCAACGCACGCTCAGGTGTGCTGGTGGGCGAGTGGTATGGCCTACCTCGTGTCTGCAGTGCTGCCCCCCGCCACGGTGCTCATGGCCGGCGTCTTCATGGCCCTGATCCTGGGCGCGTTTGTGCAGGTGGGGGCTCCCACAACATTAATTCATAATAATAATAATAATAATATAATCATAATCATAGTAATCATATTGATATTAATCTTAATAATGCCACGGCATGTCACAGATGTGTCTGCCGGAGATTGATTCATGCACGCTTTCAAATGCATGTTTGGCACGATTCCGGGGTGGTTTGGAGGTACTTGGAGTGCTTCTGCAGCTGGGTTGGTCCTGGACCCCCTGCCAGCAGCGGCGTGCACTGCACCACACTGCACCCACCAAAATCCAGCATGACTTGCTGTGCACCGATGACTGACTGGACGACCGACTGACTCACTGAGACTGACATGGGTGCTGCTCGTGGGTCGTGCACATGTGTTTCTCTGCATGACAGGGCCTCACCCCCACAGTAGCCAGCGCGCGCGGCTCGTTCCTGGAGATCTTCCTAGGCATCTCATACAACAGGCAAGTGGCGGTTTCAAAGTCGCATAGCGGTTGTTTTCAGCCTGCCAGCACCTGTTGTCCTGTGCTAGCAGCATGTACACAGTCCCAGTCCCACCAGCGTGGAGCTTGTAATCTCATCTCACATATAGAAGATACAGTCCAACTGAATTCGTGCCCCGTGGAACGCTTAATTCGAGTCAACCAGTGGTGACATGGGCTACAAAACCACACTATATGATGTATCCGCCTTGGAAACGCTTTAAAACTGCAGGTGGGCCATGGAGGTGGTGTCCATCAAGGAGTTCAGTCACTACCAGGACAACCTGCGCAACGTCATCATCATGATCGCCAAGGTGTGACCATGTTGAGATTAATTTGACCACATTTGACTGTGGTGACTGGGGTCTTCTAGTTGATGGGCTCCGGCAAGCGCATGAATCTGTGAAGCGCCGTGTTGTTATTTATTTTTCTTTGACTGAGGTCGACGTTCGACTGGTGTGTTGCCGGGGCCTTGCGATGCGCCACAAACAGTACTGCCTGATGCACTGCCTGTACCGCCTGATGTACCGCAGGAGGTGGGCTTGTGCGGCGTGGATGAGCTGCTGTACGATGATGGCCAGCCTGGCATTTCTCCGAAGGAGGCCATCTCATTCCTCCGTGTGCAGGTGTGACCTCGGGCTTGAAAGTGTGATGCATGGCTCTGTTGGTTTCCTGTTTCTGCTGTACTGTACTTGCCAGCGTAGTTGTGTTGTGCTCCTTTGCTTGCATTGTGGCCGTTAATGAGCTTGATAATCTGGGCCCCAATCAGCTCATCAGCATCGTGAGCAGCAACGAGCACACACCGGTTTGGACCCTGGGTTCAGGCCCGAACCTTGCCAGCTCAGCTGCATTGGACTGCCTGGCTGGAGCGTGTGTGAGGGGCTTGGTTTGACTGCGTTTGACCGCAGGAGCGCTTTGATTTTGACTCATGCGAGGCCTATACGCGGGACGCCCACATTGCGCTGCTGGCGCTCGGCATCGCCACCCGCCTGTTTGCATTCCTGGCGCTGCGCTTCATGCCTCGCAAGCAGTACTGAGGCGGTACCGAGGCAGTACTGAAAGCGGTACAGAAAAGAGCAGCACAGGGACAGTGCATTGGGCATGTGGTCTTTGCAAGCAGTACAGAGGCTGTACTGAAAGCAGTACGGTGGTAGCGCTGGAGGTAGGATTGAGGCAGTACACAGTGAGGCCACCAGTGATGTCCTCACTTGCACGTGAGGCAGCCACCCTGCAGATTGACACATACATGGTTCCCCCGAGTTTGTTTGGGTCTATAGCCTGTACGGCTATAGTATAGGCCAGAGGCATAAGCCATTGAGATGGCAGGGGCCGGTATTCTTCCTTCCCCCCTGCTGTGATGCTCTTGGTGGTCCAAACGTGGTCCAAAAACCGCATCGGCATGTTTAATGACGGAGTGCATTGGTGACCAACCAGCCCGGGATCACCAGGCAGAACGTTTGGGAATGTGATTTCTTCCTGCCTGTGTTTAGGTTCCTTTGGCCGTCAGGCTTTTGGTTCGATGGTTGCAAGAGCTGTACCTGAGGCGTGTGCCTGTGCATGCTGCTCTTTTAAACTCCCAGATCCAAGTGGCACATGATGTGCCCCTGCATTCCATGCAAGCAAGATAGAGCACAGGACATGTAGACTGTTGACAGGTGATTGATGACTGTAGCGTCTATGAGTACTGATCCCTTGGTTCCTAGTTGATTGCCTGCTGCTGCCTCATAAAAACCCAGTCCTGGCAGGCATGCTCAAGTGAACTGCGTTTGCTAACTATCCCTTTCGAGACTGGCACATAGGAACTGGTGGTGGTGGTCATGGTCGTGAAGTTGTATAGGTCCTGCACCTGGTTCAGGAGGGGCATGCTGGCTCTGCTGGCCATGACCTCCCCGGCCAACTCCAAGTTTGCCTTTGGAACATGTCCTAATTTGTACTCATCTTGATTGTGTGCTTTCGACCCTCTCACAGCTGCACATTACACAGCTGGTCCTGGAAACACCAAGCCTGTAACATGCATCACAAGCGCCACCCCAGCCAGCCGCATGCGGCATGCATGACTCCCATATGGAGGTCCCCATGCGCTAATCACAAGGCCCCCACATGGAGTGTGACATGCTCCTGCCACCAGTTGCTGCCGGTGCAACTGTCATGCAGCATGTCACACAAGCCTGCAGACAGACACGGGCTGCGCAGTCGCTGCAGCGCCTTGTAGCCACTGCAGCCGCAGCGGCCATGGCTGCAGCATGCAGGCACCCATACGCCCCTGAATCATCACATCATGGCATTGCGAATGTAGACTGCAGTGCTGCAGATGTACTGCCCATACCTGGGATACCCATGCACACATCCACCCACGACCCCCTCACAAGCCACAGATGGAATCTATGCTGGTAAGAGCTGGTTTGCTACCAAGCCCCACTGGACGCTGTGCAAGACCAGAGGGCGTGAGAAGGACACGTACAGCAGGTGGAAGATTGGCATCTGTTACCAAAGACCAGAACGTCCGGAGTCCAGTCCTCTCATCTCAGATTTCAGCTCGGTCACCTCCCCAGCCCTGTCCACTCGTCACACTCCAATAAGACTAAAACAGCACTATCATAAAACAGTTGTAGATGAGACCTTCATATAATCAGGATCAGAAGGAGCCTAGTCCGCTCACTGCTCGCAGCCGCTCATATGATACCCAGAACACCAACTGCCAGGGCCCCAGCCGCGCCCATGTTGGCAGGAAGCCCTTGTACTGCACAGCAGTAGCAGCAGCAGCAATACATGTGGCAGGAGCAGCGGAACGGTGCACATGCTACAGCGGTGGGCTCATCAAGGCACGTCACCGGTATGAGAGGCAGCGCACGCTGGCATCCCAGCGTGCAGGCAGCACGGCACGGCACAGCACAGCAAAGCACAGCACGACAAAGCCGCGCGCACCAGCGCAGCAACGCCCTCGGCGCGGACGCTCTTCACGGCGCAATCCATCATGCCGTGGTACATACGGTTGGCCGGATCCTGCAGCGGTTGTGCGAGCATTGATACAGTCATTGGTAGGGAGAGACTCATGCGGTCCGGTTTCAGTAAGCTGTGAGCCTAGCCATAGGCTTGAAGGGATTGCATGACTAGCATGGCGCATGGTGCAGCGAGAGTAACCTGTGCATCCCTGTCTCGTTCCTGCCTTAGGGCTGGGACCTGGAGATACACATCTAGCATACACTCAATCATATGTCGCATGTAATACGTGTTTATGTGTATGATCTTGAAGTTATATACGAACAGATGCAGCTCACAGCGGCTCCGGCATGCAGACACATCTGTGCAACGCCGTGTTATTAGATGCAGCTCACAGCTATGTGATGTAAACAGACAGCTGACCCTTCACCTGGTTCATGATGCGTGTCTTGATCACGTCAGCTGGCGTAGACACAGTGGCGGCCACCAAGCCAGACATGCATGAGGACATGGCATGGGCCAGGGGGCCGTCCGCGACGCCCCACCCCAGCACTGTGTGCTTGGCCTGTAGACGTCGCACATGTTTGTGCAGGTGCAGGTTATGGTTATGGTTACACAGGCTGAGGCGCAACGCACACTGGAACAGCGAACGCGGCTAAGGAAAACCGGCCCTAGCAGGTGCAGGTGCAGGTGCAGGTGCAGGTGCAGGTGCAGGTGAAACGGGGATCTGGCGCTGGTGGTGGTGGTGGTGGTTTGGGACTAGAGAGGCGATCCTGAGCAGCCAGGGGGTCTTGCGGGGACTCAGGGACGGGGAGATTTAAGGCAGGGAGTTGGACGGGCCGCACGTGAGGAGTTGAACGGGCCACCCACCGTGTCATACGCGGCCAGCTCGCCTAGGTTGACCAGTGCTGCCCGCTGCACTGCTGGCAGGCAGCCGCGCCACAACCCTGTCACACCCTCTGCCGCCACCACCTTCTGTAGCGCATCTGCAAGGTTCTGCACAGCAACCAAACGTGCAGTAGCTGTACATCAATGTTATATATATATATTACATATATATATATAAGTAAGTGTGACAGGGAGGCCTAAGACTGTAACTAAAGTAATGAACGTGAAGAAAACTGCTGCAAGTGAACTATTGTTGCACTACAAGATCTGCCAGGCCCTGTACAGCCACTCAACCTTGTGCCGCATGTGCAGCGCGTGTCCGACATGTTCGTGATGTTCATGAGACATGAATGAAGGCATGAAAGTAATCTTTTCAGACAGGGGTGAGGCCGACTGCAGCAGGCAAGGCATGACATGACACGCAAGCAAGGGAGCACTGCTAGTTGGGCATTCTGGACAGCTTGAGGGGATGCTGCACGGATAGAGCCCAGCTGAAGACGTCATACCTCATACTTCATACCTCATACATCATACCTAACCCACCGTGTAGCGCGGGGCCGCGAGCTTGCCAGCTGCCACCAACCGCCCATCTGCTTGCATGCGCACCTGGACAGACGCACAGCACCAGAAGCAACAGAGACGCAGCTGCTCACAGACAAACACCCGAGGTACACTGTCAGGGCAGGCTACAAGGAATGCCATCACAGGCTACAAGACAAGCGGACGGCAGCTGCAGCTGCAGCTGCTCTTCAAGCGCTAGTCCATGCTGCGATGGCTGGCTGCACCGGGCCTCCATTCCAGCAACACCCTGGACTCACCTTGATAAGGTCTGCAGGCACTGCCACTGCTTGCCCCACAGCCCCTGATATCAGGCCCATGGTTGCTGCAGTGCCCACACCCGCCGCCTTGCTGGCGGTACCATCTGGGCTGGGCCGCACCAGCACCCCACGCAATGCCTCATAGACAGAGATGCGAGTGCCTGCAGCTAGAAACACGGCAAGAAGTTAATAGCATGCCCAATTGCCTGCTGCCAGGCAAAAGTGCCTGAATACATGCCCAGTACTGTGGCCCCCAGGGATGCCTGCTGCTAGCGCAGGAATGCCACCTCCAGGGATGCCACCCCCAGGGATGCCGTAGAGATCTAGGGGTTCAGGGCCACGGGTGTCTCGTGGTCCCAGCCATTATCACTTTATCAGAGCTTCGTGATAATCAGGTAACAGCATGGATGTACTACCCCAGGTAGTACCCAGGGTACTGCCGCCCATAACCTTATAAATTATAAGTAGCAGTACTGCATCTAGGAGATGTGTCCTTCATGCTGTGCAACAGGCAACAGCAACGATCGCAAGCACGACAACACACCACGCTTCGACATGTGCTGCACCCAGCCAGCGTAGCGTACCGCTGTAGAAGACGTGGCGTACTGCTGCTGGGCCCAGGCCTGTGTACAGCCCGGCCACCCCCTCCCGCTGCAGAATCTCAACGGCCAACCTCACGGCACCCTGCAGCACAGCACAGCACAGCATGCAGCACGCAGCACGCAGCATGCAGCACAGCACAGCATGCAGCACGGTCAAGGCACGCAGCGCGGTCGCAGCATGGCAGTGTGAGACTTGCGGGACTGATGCACAAACCAGCACAGCATGCGCCGCCGCCTGTTGCATTCGCGCCGCGTATGCACAGCACGCATGGAGCTGCTTTAGTGTGCCACTCACAGCATGTACAGTGGTTGAAATGCTTTGTGTGCCTGCACATCTTGGCTGACGGACTTGGTCACAGTGCGTTCATTTATAGCATCTCACCAGGCTCCGTGTAGGTCCTGTGCCTGCTTTGGCCACTGCAGGCCCTTTGGATATGCGGCTGCCTGTGTCTGTGCCTGATTTGGACGCGGCCTGCAGCTCCCCCTGCCAGCCAAGAACACCGTGGCATGCTGCGGCGCATCAGCTGTTGGGAATGGTTGTCTTAAGCATAACGCTCGAGGAAGATTAAGGAATCGCAGCACCTCATCTAACGGGAAACGCTGCAACAATTCAAGTCAAAACGCTCGAGGTGTTTCACGGAGGTATTATAAACCGTGGGATGCATTGTGCACCCGTGGCGCACCCTGCCAACACCAGCATACAGCCAGCGGCACAATCAGGCAATGCAGTGTGTTATGCCCGCGAACAGCATGCCATTCGGGCCATGCTAGGCCATGCTGTTTCGCACCTGCAGCTGTAGCCGAGTCTTCACGATATCAATGGGGTATGTGAGGGTCTCAGCTGTGCACGCTGCAGCGGCAGTGAGCCCCAGCCGCGCAGCAAAGGCAGCCTGCACCATGTGGCACCATGTGGCAAGCATGCATCATGGCCGCACGCAACGTGATCAGGAGCGCAGGCAGTAGCGGGTTCGCATGCATGCATTACCCATGCTGGCTGCTGCTGTCCTTGCCCCATGACTCCAGCACGTTAGCCTGATGGTGCTCTGTGCCCCTCACCACCAACTGTCCATCCTGTGCCTAAGGGCTCATGCCCTGCCACCCGCTCCTGGATTTCAGTTATGACCGCAATGGACGGGTAAAAGAGCAAATAAAACCCGGAAATCCCCAAAAGCCCCGCCCCCCGATTGAACTCAATTGGTTTGACGCTGCCTGTCCATCACTCCAGCTGTGATTAACTGTGACTCCCTTCTGACGAAATCCCCAACACGCAGGACAAATGCAGCAACACGATGCAGGGCCTGTGAGTGCGAGGCGCAGACGCGGGAGCATATCCTTTTCCGACCAACCTAAACCTGCCATACCCTAGGGTATGGTATTACAAAGCCATTGGAAGCCGTGGAACCATTCTGTTTCTGTAGTGGCGTAGCTAGCGCAAGTTTCAGGGGGGTTTGTCTGCACGGGCTTCTCTACGTGCGCTGTGGGTGGTTTTCCAAGAGCAGCCACGAGCGATCACGACGATAGTTGAAACAGTTTACAGGTACCAGCTGGTGTGTACCCTCAGAAGCCCCATTTTTGCCTTCAAGCAGGAGACCCTCCAAGGCGCCTAGCCGGCGCTCGCAGCATTGTTCATGAATGCTGCATGAATGGCTGAGGTCCTCACAGGGCCAGCGCCTGTAGCCATGAGCGCAGGTCAGTGCAGGAACAGGGCCCATCGCAACGAAAGTGTTCATCTACAAGATAAAGAGGCACCAAGAGCTGCATCCCGTGCATAAGAGTGCAGGCCTGCCGTGTTTGGTACAGTGCATATTCATCCGTGAACTGCTAAACAGGCGCATGACACTGAACGCATTTTCAAAGGAATTGCTGTGATGTCGATCTTTGGTCTACCAAACCTTGCGCTCCAGATCACCCGCCACCTGCGCCAGACAGCGACGAAGATGACCAGCCGTTGCTCAGCAAGCTGCAGACGCTGCAGCAAAGCATGTTGGTGCAAGCAGCACCTGTGGCAGCGCCACATGCGGCCAAGTCCGCCAGCCCCGCATCCTCATCCGGCTCGGACGGCGACTCCTCCGACAATGCTGACGACGCGTCCTCGGGATCGTCCACGGACGCCAGCTCCAGCGACGGGGACGAGGAGGGGGGACAGCATGGGGTGCACCATGCGGGCAGTGACCATGCAAAGGGTGGCGAGGCCGGGGGGGTGCGCAGGAAGCGCAAACAGCGTGCCAGCCCAGGCTCTGGCTCAGGGTCTGGCTCAGATGGTGGGGGTGAGCATAAGCCGCGCAAGCGCCGCAACCTGTTCCAACGGGTGCGGTCATCTCAGCGTTGCGGCACGTGCCGCACCTGCCTGAACCCCCAGATGAAGAAAGCCTGCGAGACGATCCGTGCGCAGCAGGAGCGCCAGCTGGAACGTGCAGCACGGAAGGAGGCCAAGGCAGCAGCACGCACAGGGGGCAGCGCAACTGATGCAGCTGCAGCTACAGCCGCTGGGCCTGACCATACCCCGGTGGGGCGGGCGCTGAACGTCGCTGCTGCAAACATGTCCGCCACCCACGCGCCCTCCCCCTCCCCCTCAGCTTCTACAGCCTCAACCCGGGCCTTGAGGGCGGGGAGCGGTGGGTCTCGGAGCCCTGCAGCCGCCAGCAGCAACGTACTGCAGGAGACGCTGTCGCGGATTCTAGCGCCCCGGGGGGGTGTCACAGACCCCAAGTTTGTGCCTACATTCGAGGGCCTTCTCACGTCCCAAACAGAGCTGGGGCCGCGGCAGGTGCTCCTCACAGTCCTGGCCATGTCCTCAGACGCAGTGCGCATGGCAGTGGTCAAGGGAGCTGGCATCAAGGCTCTGGAGGGGTGGGTGGTGGAGGCGGCAGACCCTTCATGTGGCAGGGACCCAGGTGTGCGCACCACACTGATCACAGAAGTAGCGGAGGCCTTATCCACACTGCCTGTGGATGTGGATGCACTCAAGCGCACCGGCATCGGCCGCACGTTTGGCAAGCTGGGGAAAAGCACCGAGCTGCCAGTGGCCGCTGCCAAATGCAAGGCATTGGTGGAGCAATGGAAACGGCTGGCTGCACCCACTATCACCGCTACTGCCACGGGGGGGTCAGCGCCAGTGGGCGTGGGAACGGCAGGTGCGGCAGCAGCAGGCGGGGCAGCCGGGATGCACGGGCGGCCCGGGCCCGGGGTGGCAGCGCCCGTGGCGAAGCGCATGCGTGTGGCTGGGCCTGGGGGCCTGTCGATGGAAGTGGGGATGGATGGCAGTGTGGTTCCACAGGGGGCACCTTCCCCAGGGGCCAGCAGCCAGGACAACGGTGCAGCAGTAGTGAGGGTGGTGGTGGACGATGACTTGGAGCTGGGGACTGCAGGCAGTGCAGAGTCCTCTGGCACAGCCCCCCGCCCGGCCCTTGCGCCCCACAGGCCCCCTGTGGAGCAGCCACCTGGAGGGGGCATGGTGGCCGATGGCGGGAGCAGCGGTGCTGCGATGCCGCTGTCTTCGGCACAGCCTGCGGACGGCAGCGCAGCAAACGGCAGTGGTGGTGGGGACACAGGTGTGAGTGGGGCGGCATCCGGGTCAATGGGCGGCGGGGCAGTCCTCGAAGATTTGGCTGATGCCCAGGGCCCTGTCGTGGAGCTACCCACCTCCGTCAGTGCCGATACAGCCGCAAGGGCAGACGCAGCCAGACAGGAGGGGGTCACAGGGCTGCCAAGTGGTCTGGGGGGTCCTTCAAGTGCAGCCCCCGCCCCTGCCCCTGTGCCTACCACCAGTGGGGCAGCCACGCAGGCCCCGGTGCCGCTCACGCGGTTGCCAGGGGCCAGGCCAGGTCTGCAGCTCAGTCTGGGGCTTGGCCGGTTGGGTGCAGGGGCTGGGGCAGCAGGGCCCGGCCCATCAGGGGGCCTGGTGTCATCCACACGGCTCGGCTCACTCAGGGATGGTTCGAGTGTGACTCGGCTGCGAGTTCCTGGCCAGCGGGGTGGGGCTGACGGGGCGGGGGGCGCAGGGGGCCCCAGCGCGGCCGCCGCCGCCATCAACTCGTCCGAGTTGCGTGCAGCGGTGATGTTTGGGGGGCTGCAGGCGCAGGGGGCAGCTGCTGCAGCCATGGCTGGGGAGCTGGGTATGGATGGTGCCCTCATGGGCCCTGTGGTGTCACTCCCCAACATGGGCCCCGGGGGCCGTATGCTGACTGCAGCGGAGCGTGCAGCAATCGCGGCAGCGCGAACGGAGTCGCCCGCGCCGGGGGGGCTGGGGGAGGATGCAGGGCCGCCGAAGCCGAGAAAGGAGAAGCGGAAGCGTGTGGCGTGGCCCGATTCAGATGCCAAGCTGGAGGCTGTGCGCTACTTTCGCAAGGTGGTTGGGTGGGTTGGTTGGTTGGTTGGTTGGTGGGTTGGTTGGTTGGTGGGTTGGTTGGTTTGGGAACTTGCATGCCTTCATGTGGTGTTCCCAGGCATGTTGCGTGATCTTGGGTTTGATGTTCTTGGGGTCTTTGGAATTCATGTGTTGCCTTGGCTTGTCTTGGCTTGCTGGTCCCACAAGCGCGGCGCACCAGCAAGCCTTGCGTGTCCAGTTGCTTATTGCATTCCACTGGACCTCTTCAATGTAACCAAGCAGACCTTGTTTTGTGGTATAAGTTGGTGCTGGTGCTGTGGTTCATTGCTGGTGCTGGGGGTTCAACGCTGATGCCAGAAAGGGTGAACGTCAGCACTGGTGCTGGGCACTAGCACTGCTGGTGCTGGTGGACTACGATTTGAACTGGACCTTGTACCCGTGTGTTCACAGGAGGATCCGCCCGCCCGCGCCAAGGAGGACGTGTTGGACGGGGACCTGAGCGGGGCGGCCGGCCGCAGCGGCCGGCCCGGGCCGCACGGGCGCAGGGGGCATCATGGGGAGCATCACCCTCCGCCAGGGTTTGAGAGCGCGGCGCGGCGGGAGCACGCCGGGGAGCGCGCGGCGCTGCTGGCCGCACACAAGCATGACGAGGAGGAGCGGTCCGCGATGCTGGTGCGCAGATCTAGATTTAATATATATATATACCCCGTGTATATATATATATATATATATATATATATATATATATATATATATATATATATATATATACCGTATATATATACCGTAGAATTGTTTTGCCATCACGACACCCCAAAAAACTATTTAATTTAATGCTCCACGAGGCCCAAAATTGTATTGTTATACTACACCACGAAGCCTCGGCTGATCGGCGAGATTGCTGTCGCCTCGTCGCTACGTGACTGATACCTAGCGCGATCTGACTGCCGCTGTTTGCAGCCACCATTCCCCAGCCCGTGCCTGGGTTCAGGTCGTCCAGGTCACTTACAGTGACCTGGAATTTTCTTCGCGCACGTCCGCCAGGCCTGAATATTAATTATTAATCGCATCACTAAATTTCATCACGAAGGGTTCCCGATAATTTCATTATTTTTCACGAGGGGGTCGAAAACGATATTAATTCGTGATGGCAAAGCTGCTCTACGGTAGTATATATAGTGCGCGGGTCTTACATATGCGGAGCTCATATTGTCGTACTTATGCTGTATGGGTGCGTTAAGCGCGCATGTCGAGGGGGATTCGTCTTTGTTTTGGGGCAGGGGAGGGGTGGGGGGCTGCGTGGACGGCCCCAAGGTTGCCTGCTGCCCGCTGGCCGGGCGTCATGCTGTGCAGGGGGGACGCTGTGCAGAGGCTGCAGTGCTGTGTTTTGTTCAATAGTTATGCATCTGTTCCCGGGAACAGATGCATAACTATTGAACAAAACACCTTGCTGTGGGGTGGCCTGAACAGCTCGCAGCCCATGCACCATCCTCCATGTGCCTGCTGCCTGCTGCGGCCATCTGTGCTCAGATCTGTGCTGCTGACGGCCGCATGTCACACCCTGCCTCGTACCGCACCCGTACTGCTCCTCGTACTGCACCTCAAACCTTGCCATTCTCCGCCATTCTCCTGACAGTATGGCACTGAGGTCAGCTCGGTTCCTGCGCCTTTCTGTGTTGTTTCACCCGTGCCGTGTACCTAAAACATTGTTTTTTTTTCTCGGCTGCCCCCCGCCCTGACTCGCAGGAGCGGCTGCAGCACATGAAGGCGTCGCACCCCAGCTGGACTGTACCGCCGCTGTTGGCACTACAGCCGGGCTGGGGCTGCGCCTGGGGGAGTGAGAGCAGTGAGGTCCATGACATGGCAGTACGTGCTGCACGGCTGCCCCCTGTCAGCTACCCAACACCCAACCATGTGCCCCCTACCCCAGCTGAGCCTCATGACCAGGTTGCCCCCTACGACCCTGCCAAGGTCCTCCAGATCCCAAACAGCAATCCACAGATTGAGGCACAGCGGACCAAGGAACGTGCAGCTGCAGCAGCGGCTGCAGCTGCGGCAGGGACGCAGCCGCAGCCCTCGGCCAGTCAAGTACCCACGGCACCGCTCCAAACGCAAGCCCCACCGCCCGCGGCCGCCCTCCCCAATGCGCATGCTCTGTCCCAAATGCTGGCTAGCCTTGGGGTCCCCCCACCTTCAGCACAGTCCCAGCCGCCTCAGCCGCTGCCTGCCGCACTGCCGGGCGCCGCCTCCAGCAACCCAAGTGTCCTGACCCTCACAGCAGGGCTCGAATCCCTCAGCAAGCTGCTGGCACCCACCCCGCCCCTGGTGCTGCAGGCCCAGGGCGCGCCGGCGCTGCCTGTGTCAGGCCCAGCGGCCGTGTCAGCTGCCGGCCCTGGATCCAACACCCAACAGGGACAGCCACCAGCTGGCGACCTGCCTGCTGCGCTAGCAACGCTCGCGGACCTCCGGAAAACGCTGCCAGGCGCAGCACCGCCCCAGCAGCAGCAGCAGCTGCAGGCAGGAGGGCAGGTGGATGCCTCCAGCGCGCAGCAGGCCGCGTCCATTGCAAGCAGCCTGCTGTCGGCCCTGGGGCGAGCACCAGGCGCCACAGGGCAAGCCCCTGTCCCAGCACCTGCTGTGCCGGCCATGCACGCGCCGCTGCCTCAGCAGCCAGTGCTGGGTACACAGCATCAGGCCACGGGGGGGCCAGCCCCACGTATTAATCAAGCCGATCTGTCTGCACTCCTCGCGAACCTCGCACCCGCGCTGTCTGCAGGTGCCCCTCCTGCGTCCCAAGGCCAGCCGGCCTCGCACGGGCAGCAGCAGCAGCAGCCGCCACAGGTGCCCCCTCAGTTCCAACAGCAGCAACAGCAGCAACAGCAGCAGCAGCAGCAGCAGCCACTCGTATCACAGTCTGGGCAGCAGGCCCCTGGGCTCATGGCAGGGAGCCTGTTGGCTGGCCTGCAGGGCCTGGCAGCAGCTCTCGCACCTCCGCAGCAGCTGCAGACACCACAGCACCCAGGGGCCCCCCAGGCCCACCACGCTGCACCCCCGTTCCAACCAGCTGGGGGACCCCCCTCGTTGCAGCACCGGGGGAACAGCAGTGGGGGAGGCGGCCCACCACCCAGTGGTACTGCCTCGCTCAGTCAGACCCCTGGGACAGGGCAGTACACCACCCCCACAGGGCCACCCCATGCGCAGCAGCATCAGCCGCCACCCCACATGGGTGGGGCCCAGGCACCCCCCCCCAAGCCACAGCCTTCTGCACACCCACCAGGCAGCTGGGGCCCTCCAGTATCAGGCCCAGGCCCAGGACCCCCTTCAGGGGCCGGCCCAATAGGTCCCCCTGGCCCTGGTGGGCCCCCGGGGCTGGCTCCTGGTCCTCGAGGCGCTCCAGACAGGGGTGGTGCACCACCGCCGCCAGTGCGTGAGAGCAGGTGGGCGCAGTGGCCTGCCCAACCACCTGCCCCAGGCCCTGGCGGCCCGTCCCCACCCCATCACGGGGCACCTCCCCCTCCCATGGGGCATCCTCCGGCTGGCAGCAGCCATGCAGGCCATGCAGGCCATGCAGGGGGGCCTGGGCCCAGCAGCGGGGTGCCCCCGCCCCATGCCGCCCCACCACCCCAGCCAGGGGGGTATGGCCAGCAGCCGCCACCCCCTGGGGGACCAGGGTATGGCCCTGGCCCCGGGGGGCGTGGCCCAGGGGGGCCTCCGCCACCAGGGGGGGCCGGCAGGGGGCGTGCCGGGCCGGAGCAGATTACTGCGAGCGGGCAGCGGATCTGCCACTTCTGGAACACACCTCAGGGCTGCCGTCGGGGTGCGACGTGCACCTTTGCGCATGTGGCGGCGCCGGAGGGGGGGGACGTAGGGGGGCCGGGCAGGGGCGGGCCGGGCGGTCGAGGGGGTGGCCCCATGGGCCCAGCAGCCGGCAGGGGCCCTGGGGGGCCGCCTGGTGGCTATGGGGGTGGGCGGGGCCCATACTGATGAGGGGCACGTACTGATGGAGCTGCTTCCTTCCTTCTCCAGGCATCCAGGTGCCGGTGGCAGCCACCTTAGAGTGTAATGCCCACCTACCTCAGTGTCTGGCTATGGCACATGTAGCCTTCCTTGTGAGCCGGCCACACCCCTTTTGGCCATGTGTTTGTGCTCCCTTTATCGGCTTGCAAGGGGGCACCGGAGAGACCTGGCACGCAGCATGCAGTGCATACAGCACATGCGATGCTCCTACGATGGGAGGTGGGAGGTGGGAGATGCAGGGCATGGACATGGGCAGCACCCAGCACCAGCTTCTCGGCAGCTGGTGGATGCCTCAGGTGGTGGAGGTGGAGCCGTGCAGGCAGAGCTGCAGGTGGCAGAGATGAGCGCCTTTGGTTGCCGCTGCCGGAGCAGTTGGAGGGTACACAGCGTGAGCTACACAGGGCCTTTGCTTGGCAGCTGTTGCTGTACTCTGGGCTCTGAGCTGCTGAGCAGTGAGCACGTGTTCAGCGGTTGTACGGCTGGTGGGAAGGAAGGGCATGCATGTGTGTACTGCCGTTGTTGGCGTGCATCTTGCTGCGTGGTGGTGGGGGCTCCAGATGGTGAGCTGCCGAGAGGAGCAGGAGGCAGGCAGAGATGTGTGGGATGTGTGTTGGATGTTACAGATTATGTGTGGGATGTCACAGAGGCTGATGACGCGGATGTGTGTGGGATGTTACAGGTTGTGTGTGGGATGTCACAGAGGCTGAGGGCAGGAAGCGTAGTGTGTGAGTGGCTGGCTCGTAATGGGCAGGTGGATGGTGCTTCAGCAGGGCCTTCACCCATTTGCAGGAGGCAGAACATTGATGTCGGTCGAGTGCCTGGATCAGGCAACCTCGTTCCAGTTCCGCCTGGTGCAAGCAAGCAGCCGGCAGCAGGTGTCGCTGCACAGTGCCCATGAGGCGACCATACCGATGGGCTGAGAGATCGTTTGCATTTGCAGTAGGTCAGGATGCTATGGGACGAGTGCATGGGGACGATGGCACGATGCCATGAAGAGAGCTGTGCAGACTGATGGACTGTGCAGATGTATGGCTAATCGGCTATTTGGGGCAGGGGGCCGGTCGTGGGGTGGCCGTTCATCTCCGGGCGGGACAGGTGTGAAGAGAGAGAGGTTGAGGCACTTTGTGGTGGCTGGAGCTGCATGGTGCCAGTCTGCTTGCATGAGCAGCGTGCTTGCATGGGCAGAAAGGCGCGCATGTGCAGCTGCTGGCACCAGCGTCGCATGGTGTCCGTGTAACTCCTCACCCTCCCGACCCGTGCGCCGGCTTGTATGTCTTCACCGTCCCATCCTGACCCCTTGGGATCCACCATCCCAACCTGAACCCTTCAGATCCACCAGGCTGCGTTCCAGCAGGCAGCCGCAAGCAGCAGTTGCACTGATGAGTGCTGTAGGCTCAGCTGCTGCCCATGAAACTGCTTCTCAGAGTGCCTGGACCTTGATATTCATGACTACCAGTAACCATTTTAACATCAACGGCGTTCCATAGGTGTTCGTTACAGCCCTTGGTATCTTATCCAGCAGCCCTGCGGCCCCATCTCCTGCGGCTTCATGACCAATGCTGGCCGCCAGTGATAACCATGTATGCTGCTGGCGCGGCATCCTACTAATGCACTTCCAGTGCAGCGAATCCGTCTTCAGACCTCACAATGCCCGCACAGCCACACTGACTCACATCGCAGTCCTGCCAAACCGCCCCGCCCGTCAAGCCCACTTGGGTAGTTCATGGCTGATGCCAGGGCCATCGAGTGCACGACCTAATGACGAATGTCCAAAAGTAGGTCAGATTGAGCACCCCTCAAAACAACCGCAGCAACGACTGCGCTGCGTAGTGTGCCGCGCTGACTGCTCTGCACAACGACCGCCAGCAACAACGTACGCATACGGCATGTGTCCATCCATGGCCGGGACCCCGCCGTGTGCGTGTGTGTGTTGGTTACATCGTACGCCCATCATGGCGCATAGATGCCTGCCGCGAGACAGGATTAGCAACCGTGTATCAGATCCCGTGCGTGCGTGCGTGCTTCTTTGCAGCCGGTGTGGTGCTGCATCCCAACCTGTGCTCTCAACCCGACGCTGCCGCCAGCCAGCGCTGCCGCTGCGGCAGTGGCCGTGTGTGCGGCGTCCCCCCGTGCCCATTGTGCCGCTCTTAGCTGTCGTGCTTTTCACAACTGTACAGCAGTGCTGCTGCAGCTGCTGTCTGCTGGCTGCCCGCTTGTTCAAACAGGTCATCACTGTGGTTGTACACAGCCAAATAAATGTGGCGGCGCCGGGTGCTGTGCTCACAGCTGCCATGCTTGCGGCCCGCTGGCATGTGGATGAGTGCGCGCTCACACACGGCAGCACGTGTGAGAAGACTACGCAAGTCTCACACGTTCACACGCCTAAGACGATGTATCAAGAGAGTCTCACACGCGTCACAGCCAGATGTCTGAGGAGCAGTCGCCGCCTGGGTAGCGCACCTCGTGGGCCAGCGCCTGCGCACAGGCGGTACATGCAGGCGGTACATGCAGGCGGTATACCACACAGGCGGTACACACAGGTGGTACACATAAGCAGTACACATAGGCGGTACATAAAGGCAGTACACACAGGCGGCAGCACAGTGGGGATTACAGGTGGCGGTCAAGATCATAAAGAGCAAGGACGAGCCTTAAGATGCCGCCCATGACGCTCTTCCGCACTCTTCCCACACCCACCGGCCCCTCTGGCTCCGCGCCGAAATCCACCAGGAAGTTGGGGTTGATGGAGAGGCCTCCCTTTTCTGCACGCGCGCACAATATACAGCAGGCGGTCAAAAGGCAGGCGACAGCCAGTGAGGCATACAGCCAGTGAGCAGCAGCAAGACACCAAGGGGGCATTGAAGCAGCAGCAGGACAGGGTGGACTCAAGGCCACAGTCATTCCATCATTTGATACTATTGATTCAAGCACTATCCCTGCCATTACCTGTGTCCACATCGATCTGCAGCAGGTAGGAGCCCTTCCTGACCAGCTCCGGGTAGAACTGCTTGTCCCAGGGGGAGTAGAGGGAGTTGGTGACATACAAGCGCTTGCCATCCAGCGACAGCTGCGGCCAGGGTGGCATGATGGGTGATAGGCTTGGTTGCCTGCTTTGGGCCTTCTGCTTTGTACCCCAGTTTGTGCGTGCCCTCAGTCACATATAATGCGCCTTCAGTCATATATGGGCGCTGCAGGTATGGGTGGGCCTGGGGGGGCTATGGACAGCGCGGATGGCGCAGAGGCTCGGTTCAGCGGCGTGCGTCAGACAGCTCAGCCTCCAGACAGACAGAGCTGGCCGCACCTGGAGCATCTGGGGGCCCCCCTCCAGCCGCACCCCTTTGACATCTGGCACCTCTGGGGCCAGAGGCACGCCCTCAGGCAGGCCACCTGTGGCCTTAACAGAGGAACCGGCCCGAATCACCCCGCCCACAAATACACGGCCGGCCACGCGGGGGTGTGCGGGGTCGGTCACGTCCAGCTGCACGATGTCACCTGCGGGCCGAGCCGATGCCGATGGACGGGGGCACACACAGTTCGTTATGTTGGGTCACTGAGTCACTACTGAGGCGAGTACCCGCTGCCACTGTTGAATCAAGCCGTGTTGCCGTGCGCTGGCAACACGGTTTGAATTGCAAAAGTGGCGGCGGGTGCATGACTGTACTGCAGAAGCAATATAGGATCACAGAAAGGGATCACAGAATACGACGTGGAGTCATTTCCTTCCAAAACGGCCCAAAACGGCACCGCAACTGCTCTATACAGTATCGTTGCCAGGGCTCACCGCGCAACCAGTTGGAGAGGTACAGGTACTTGTCATCAAGGGACAGCAGGATGTCTGTGATGAGGGGGGGCAGGGTGGGCAGCACCCACCCCTCCACTGCTGTCCACTCCTGCTTGAACACTGCAGATGCGGCCCAGCTCTCCTCATCGCCTGCAGCCCGAACACATATCACAGGAGTCAGGACGTTTGCCAGGGGACTTGTCTAAATTCATAGTATACATCAGAATTGGCATGCAGCATGAACACAGCATGCCATGTTGGCGTGCCAATCCTTGCACTGCTATCCTGCTAGTCCCGTACAACCAGGAAAAAAAACAGACTGACAGTTAATACTGTGCCCGTATCACAACCTGCGCCCTGCTTCGTGATGTGAATGACGTTGGAGGAGAGTGCAGCGCCCACGTACGCATGGGGGGACGTCGGATCATGCTTGAAGCGCACCTGCGTGCAGAGTAGCGGATGCCACAGGTTTTTTAAGACAGAAAATAAAAAAACAAGAAAAAAACTGGAAAAAAACTGGAAAAAGACTGGGAAAAACTGAGGATATGGAGAGAAGATAACACCCAAGTGTAGATTGAATGCATGCAGCAGGAAATATATGAAAGGGAAGAAAGGAGGTGGCATGGATACTTTGGAAAAGAACACTGCACCAGCGGCACCATTTAGGAGACCTCCCCAGCCCTGGGATACCGGTACTTGAAGCAAACTGAAAGAAAACAGGGAGTGCAGGTATACTCTCGTTTTGTTGTTGTTGTTGTTGTTGTTGTTGTTACCATTAGCCTTCAGCGCCAGTCAAGGCCTGCTCAGCATGCAAGGTATACTCTCGTTTCCTCCACCAAGCGCACCTCCAGTGGCACCAGCCCCTCTGCCCCCAGCTCCAGAGTCTGCTTCACCTTGCGCGCAGTCCAGTCCCACACATACAGGGAGGATCCATAATGGCTCTCCACCTCCGCTGGGTTGAAGCCCTGGGGCACACACAGGCGCACACATTCAAATAATAATAATAAGTATGTGCACAGATATTATTACTATTATTATATGTGCACGGTACGGCTCCTGTCCGACAGCATCAAAGTGGCACCGCGCAGATGTCCACAGCGTGTGCACAGCAGTAGTACAGCTGAGTTGTGTACAGCGGTGCAGTACAAAGCACTGTGGCCCATCACGCATCGGCAATCATTGCATGGCATGACTTGAAGCATGGCCCTCAAATGCCTGCCCGCCCTGCGGCAGCTTTCAGTTCATCTTGCTGTGCCTGTTTACATATCTTCAACAACTTCAGTTTGAACATCAATCTTACCTTGGAGAAGGCCTTGGGGGCACCCCAGCCCGTGGAGAGCATGACATTGAGCCGTGGCTGGTACCAAAAGTCATACCCATACTTGGTCTCCTCACCACTCCAGGTGCCCTTGACCTGCGCACCGCAACCCGCAAGTTTTGCGCAGCAAGTTCCACAAACGCCCCCGATTTCCCCCTGTTGACTGAACATGCATAGGCTTGGACCAGGGCTTGAACTGGCTGACGTGTTGAGATAAGAAATTTTGCAGTACCGTCACTTTTAGCAGTAATTCTGACTCTGTTTGATTACGAGTGCATGCTCACCCACCCAACAGGACACTGTGTATCATGTGGCTGAATATCCAGGATCTGAGCTTCTGCTACACGATAGACAGTGTCCTGCTGGATGGGTTGGTTTGTAGCAAAACCTGTGCAGGCACCTGGAACACAAACAAACCGGACCATCCGTTATGCGTCACACCTCGGTTCCACAGCTGCTACACATGATATAAACGGCACCTATGCACAAATCCATGCACCTACGCACATATCCATGCACCTATGCATGATTGCATTTCTTTCCAGAGAAGAGCGAAGCTGCTTCAAAAGTCGCACCTTGAGGTTTTGGTCCAGCAGCAGGAAAGCCCCTCGGCCGCCGCCCTCCTTGTCGCCCATGGCACTCACCATGATGTCTCCAGTGCCCAGGCAGTGGCTGCGCACACATGGGCGCATGGGGCGCGCATGGATTATCATGCGCGCATAGGTTACTGGGGCGCAGCAGGGCCAGCATGCACCCCAGTGGGGGCCACATACAGCAGGTCTGCAGGAGCCGCGGGGGCCAGGATGCAGCCCAGTATAAAAAAAAACCACCTGCAGCTACAGCTCACACCCCGGCCCCAGAGCTTTACGCACCTGGTGTGTAGGAAGGTGAGGCCAGTGGCAGCCTGGATGTCCTCTGACTCCAAGGTGTGGGCAAGCTTGGGAGCACGCGGGTCACTGGCAGTGTCCACGGCTGCACACATACGAATCATATCATTTCGCAGAGTTGATCATAAACTTGGGAGTCGTTGAAGACTCTGTGGAGTTGAGCACAGTGCAGTCGGTAGCACAGCGCAAACCAACTGTACGCTGTAGCGCCTTGTGTACTGTACACTGTACTGCCTGACGTACTGTACACTGTACTGCCTGACGTACCGTACACGCGGCCGGAGCCCAGGGCGGGCAGGATGAGGTTGCGGCGTGATGCGTTGGAATCCCCAAAGCAGGAGGAGCAGGCGTTCCAGCCTGTTGTGTAAACACATGTAATTGCATGTAGTTGCATGTAAATGCATGTAGTTGCATGTCATTGCATGTAGTTGCATGTAGGTTGCATGTAGTTGCGTGTAATTGCATGTAGTTGCATGTGGTTGCACATACCGTAATCAGTTGGAAAGGTCCTGGTTAGGGCGCAGAATCACGGGCACACCGTGTTCACGCACTGTGCTGTTACATAATGTTGAATTATAGGAATACAGGCATCCCCGTTGCGGGAGGAGCGTGCGCACCCCACCCAGCCTGCCTGTTCATGCTGAGAGGAAAGAGTTGGCAGAACCAGGACAGCTGCTGCATGCTGTGGCACACCATGTGTGCAGCGTCCTGCTGGCCGGGGCGAGGCGGGGGGGACAGAAGGGGGCGGGCGGGTGCAGGGCATGCGAAGCTATTAGGCGCGTTGTGCATGACCTAACCTGCCCTCTCCCATGCTGCGCTTGCGCTGTATGTGCTGCCAGCCCACCAGCTGCGTCTATTCCAGCAGTGACCCTGCATCCCGCATCATGGGGTGCATCTCGCATGGGCTGATGCACGTGCGATGGACCTGAAACTCTAGCGCGGACAACAGCACTCCTCACCTGAATGGTGAAGCTCATCCCCCAGGTTTGGGAACTTCAAGCGGTGAATCACCTGGAATGCAATGCATCGCCACCGCGTTCGCTCAGCGCAGACAGTTGGCACTAGTGCGTAGTGGTCCAGCCCACAGCTGAAGACGATCAAGTAGGCCGCAGTCGCCGCACCTGGCTGTAGGTGGCGCTCTCAGGGTCGGCGTCAACAGTGGCCAGATAGTCAGGCCTTGAATGATCGCTGATCACGCATGGCACATACAGCAGCTGCAGGGATATAACGTTGATCACAGCAGCATCCAGGGCAGCACATCAGCGTGCATCTTGAAGACGGTATATGATACACCCAATGCAAGCAAGCCAAGGCGTCCCACCGATGGTCATGCCAGTAGCTGCAAAGGCCAACGCACCTGCTCGCGCGGGCCCTCGCGGAAAGCATCCTACAGCATCAGATCGGGCATGCTCTTAAGAATGGTTTGGTTCAGCACATGAAAAGTGCGTGCCGGTTCAGATCGCCCATCCCGCTATGCTCACCAGTGGCGTAGCATATCCAGGGCCATGCTGGCAGCAGGACATCTTGCTTGAGCTTGCTGTAAGTGCCGCTGGTTTGCTGGAGATTCGGTGCGTTTCAGACTGGCGGTAATGCAGGCACGCACATCCACTAAGACGGCGTTCGGAGGTAATCGTTGTGAAGTTGTCCCTCAGCGCGGAAGCTGTGCGAAATTGCACATGGCACACCTCTCACACACACTCACAGCAAAAACGCTGCCAAACGCATGTTACAGCATGGCTACAGACTGCTGTGTACACATCTATGCATGCACCACCATCTGAGATTGTGCCGGGTGCACAACAGTACCTTCCCTCTGCAAACCACTCAGCTCGCACGCCTGCCAGCATTCCAGCCAACTTGGAGCACCCTGCTCTACCCTCAAACACCACAGCAATCTCCACTACCGCTGCAGCCTCCAGCCTCTATCCCGGTCACACTTACATCCAGGCTCCCTGCTGCACTGGCGTCACGGCAGGCCCGTCCAGACCTTGGTCAAACCCTGGTCACACCTCGGTCAACCCTGGTCAAACATGCTCACGCAAGCGCCTTGGCAGCAGTTGCGCGCGCGACCTCCACCGCCTCGCCCACCCGGCCCGCTCCGCTCGCCTGGCCCTGCGCACACGCGGAATCCGAATAGTCCAGCCGTGTGAATATGAACGGGCCAGCCATGTGAACGGGCCAGCCACCCAGGCAAACCTGTAAAACGCGTGCCTGCTAAAACTGTAAAAGTAGCAGCATATGCGCCTGCGTGACCTTCCAGGCAGCTGCCCCTCCTCAACACACCTGTGCAGTCGTGGGCTTGCCACCACCCTTGCCGCCTAGCGCGCCCAGCACCGTGTTGGCCCACTCGTTTGCCTTGAGCTTGCCAGTTACAGCCTCTGGCACGCCGGTGTACACGAGGACCTGCGGTTTTTAGGCACACGGCCAGCCGCAGCAAGAAAGAGGTTCAGGCTTCAGCGCACGGCCTGAGCATGGCTTTTGAGCATGGCCGAAGCACGAGCCTGGCCACAGCTTGATCACAGCTTGCGCATGGCCAGAGCAAGGCCTGAGCACCTGGTCAGCCACTGCATAGTCCGAGATATCAAAAACTGATTAGTTTGGAATAGCTCTTGATGAAGGGCACGGGGCAGTACAGCCACGTGCCGCAGCCAGGCCCCACCTTGTCCTTCTCGCCTACAGTACAAGCTAGCAAACACTGAACAGTCCGATATGAACACACACACACACATAATATATATAATATATATATCAGTACATATATCTATATATTTATATATAATATATATATAATATATATATAACAGAATCGTGAGTGAATAGTAGAGTGTGAGCAGGGCCGCACCTTGTCCTTCTCGCTGTCTGTGCTCAGCAGGGCAGCAGCCATGCCCGCGTGCTTGGCAGCAATTGCGTTCCACGCCTCAGTCACGGCCTTGACGTCCAGGCCCACCGACATCTGCGGGCAGGTTGAGGAAACGGATTCAGGCAGGGCGGAATCACAAATTCATCCAAGCACATGGCGGTGATATTGCACATCACAGCTACCAGGTCACGAGCTCAAACCCTGGACCCTAAACGCCGGCAGTAGACCCTGGCCTCCGTTGCTCCCCATCCCCACCGAGCCTCCCTGAGCCAGCCCAAGCCCTCCCACCCCCCTCCACACACATTACCACACACAAAACCAATTTGCGCAGCCCCGCACCTGGATGACCACGAACGCCTGGCCCGCAGCAGCGGCCGCGTCTGCGGCGGTCACCGCCTGCTTGGTGGCGGCCTCCTTGTTGGCCGCCGCCGCCGCCTTTTGGGCATCCATCACGCGCTTGGTGAGCGCAGCCAGTTGGTCGCGCAGCTGCGCCTTGAGGGCCGAGGAGATGAC
Organism: Chlamydomonas applanata; assembly: GCA_001662365.1. NCBI lineage: Eukaryota > Viridiplantae > Chlorophyta > Chlorophyceae > Chlamydomonadales > Chlamydomonadaceae > Chlamydomonas > Chlamydomonas applanata. The sequence goes on from BDCZ01000491.1 coordinate 41,229, forward strand.
CGCGGTGTCCACGGCCTGTGGCGCAGGTCATAGGTTTGGGTTCAGATTTGCATTTAAAAGCTGAAGCAGGTCGGGATGCGGGTGGGCGGTGATGGTGTGTGACTGTGTGTATGTGTAGGGAGGGGGGGAGGGGCCAGCCTGCAACCAATCCACACCATTTGCCACCTCCCACCTCCCACCTCCCAACCCCCGCCCTCCCCCCAAGCCCCTCGGTCGAGCCCACCGTCAACCCTCTAATCACACCCCTGGTCAAACCACAGTCAACCCGAGTCAAAACCCCAGTCAAACCCGGTCAACCCCCGGTCAAACCTGCTTCGTCGCGTTGACCGTCTTCTCCAGCTCCGCCACGTCAGCGATGCCACCAGCCGCAGCCACCGCCGCAGACAGCTTCTCCCCCTCTGCAATCGCCTTGGCAGCCTCTGGGCCCGTCACACCCACGATGCGGCGCACACCCTTGGCAATACCCTCCTCGGAGATGAGCGCAAAGGCGCCCGCGACGCCCAGGTTGGCCAGGTGGGTGCCACCGCAGAACTCGATGGAGAACGCCCTGCGGCCGGTGTGGGAAGGTGAGGGGAGCGTGTGAGTGGGGGTGTGAGGGGGCGTGCAAGCGTGGTGGGCGCAAGGTTTCGTGAGTAGCCAAGTGAAGCAGGGGATGCCCTGGCGCTGATGTGTGAGAGTGAGTGGGAGTGTGTGAGTGATTGAATAAAATTGGGAGTGGGAGTGTGAGAGGGCGTGAGGGTGTACGTATGGGTGAAGAGAGGTGGCACAGGGTTTGCGTGAGTGAAGCAGGGAGTTGTGGAGACGGTGCTAACCCAAGACCCTCAGAACCCTCAGAGCCCTGCAACCACACTGCCGCATGCAGCCTGAGCTGTGGAGCTGGACCCGTGGGACACTCAGAGCCCTCTGCAGCTTGCAGCATGTAGCATGCGGCATGCAGCCGTGAGAGTGCAGCGGGCAGGCGAGCCGTGCCCGGTGCACCCCCCAGTCGGCCCCGTCCTAATCCTAACGTTTGCATGCTGACCCCCGATCAATACACCAAGGAGTAGTACACTGTCCATTAACAAAGACTGAATAGATTGAATAGTAAAGTACTGCAGCCGGCAGCCACACCCACTTGTTGCCCTCATCCTTGGGCGCCGCCAGCAGCTGGTCCACGGGGCGGCCAATGGACACGACGCGCACGGGGTCCGGGTATACCTGCACACGCCGCCACCGCCGCAGCCATCGGCCAGAGTTCAGCGAGAGGTTCATGCAGAGGTTCTTGTGTTGCAAGCGGTTTCAAACAGGGGGTTTCTGAGGATGCCCCGCATGGGGCACGGTGTACTTGCATGCGTCGCCTGGCCAGGATACAGATAGCTATACAGGAAGCTGTCACCAGCTTTGTGCAAAGAGCGTGATGCATGGGCGTAACAAACCATAGCAGCGTACAGACTCGGCGCACCCACCTCGCCAAACACTGCGCGCAGGCCAGTGATCTCCTTGGCCTTGCCCAGGGCCACTTCCTGGCTGTACACCTGTGAGGGTGAGGATTGGGATCAGGATCTGGACTTGGGATCTGGACCAGGATCTGGACCAGGATCTGGATCAGGATGAGGATCAGGATCTGAATTAGGATCTGGACTAGGATCTGGATTAGGACCTGGCTGTCGACCTGTGCGGTTTGAGGGGCGGGGGGCTCAGGGGTCTGGAGTGGTGGAGCTCCAGGGCTTGTAATTCAGGATTGGGAGCTACTAGGGCGCGGGGGTTGTGGTTACAGTTTCTCCGGGCACACACCTTGAGGTCCTTGGCCAGCTGCTCGCGGCAGATGGCCTCGATCTCCCCCAGCTGCTTCGCCTCCACAGGCCCTGCACACATATAACAAACAGTTTTGAAGCTACAAGCCTATAACGAATGTTGTTAATCCTGTCTCGCGGCAGGCATCTATGCGCCATGATGGGCGTACGATGTAACCAACACACACACACACATAGGACACAGGGTGTAACATCGCTCAAGACATGTCGCATTTTTAAACAGTTTGAAACATTGCATGCAGCAAGCGTGCCCCAGCCCACCCCAGCGGCCCCCACCGTTGTTGGAGAAGTCAAAGCGCAGCTTGTCCGGCATCACGATGGAGCCCTTCTGGTCCACGTGCTCGCCCAGCGTCGCCTGAGGTTCAGGCACGGGCAGCGCGCGCGGTCAGACATGGTCAACACTCAATCAGACGCAGTCAACGCATTGCCAACGCGTGCTCCAACAAATGGCAGCCACGCGATGCTGTCAAAGTGGGGTGTCAGACATCAGGCACCTGCATCCCTGACGCAGATGACTTGACTTGTTACAGCGATTCCCGTTAGACGGGGTGCTATGATTCCTTAATCTTCCTCACAATTATGACGCCAATGACGCAGATGGCCCCCTTTCAAGCGAGCGCAGCGATCGCATGGAAAACAAAGCACCCCAACACCGCATCAAAGCTGCACCAAGTCATCATAGATAACAGCCCCAGGCACAGCTGGGGCGGACCCACCTTGAGGGCAAAGTTGAGGACGTGTGTGAAGGTGTGGTTGGGGGCGATGAGCGCGCGGCGTGCATAGTCCACCTTGGCCGCGGCAGTGTCACCAACCTGCGGCCCCAAAACACACAGTTTTTGAAGCTACAAGCCTATAACGAATGTTGCTAATCCTGTCTCGCGGCAGGCATCTATGCGCCATGATGGGCGTACAATGTAACCAACACACACACAGGTGCGTCAGTATAGGTCACGTCACCTACAACGCTCCTCAGCCTCGAGCACAGGCCTAACCACTTGCAAAGGTTCTTGAACAGTTGCAATCCGAGGTTGCCAATCCTTCAGCTTCCAACCCCAGCGTACACCTTGACAATGGCACCCCGAACCAAGCAGCCTCATAGCCTACTACCCACCCAGACCCCAACCACGTGTGTGAAACACTCCAATATACGAAAAAACAAAAACACTGCAACCCAAATCAACCAAAACAAACTGCTGCAAACCTTCCTGTCCGCACCTTGACCACCCCTGTGACCTCGCCCACGTGCAGCACGTAGCCAGCAGCCACCTGGGCATCCCGCACGTCCACATTGCCACCTGACGCGGACAGCGCGCCCGTGTCGCCCACCTGACCGCCTGCGGGCAGGGTCCCAAGCGTTTGAAGGGTTTATATTTATATGTATATATAATATATATATATATATATATGTATAGAGAGAGAGAGAGAGAGAGAGAGAGGTATAGATATAGATATAGATATAGAAGGGTTTCAACAGTGGCCCAGGGTTCCAAGAGTTTCATGGGCAAGGACAAGTCCCGGTCTGGGGCCTGGAGTCTAGAGCCTTGGGTCCAGGTCACGGGTTGAGGAGCAGTGTAGGGCTTGGTTTGCAAGAGCACACAAGGACTCGGTGTACAAGAGGACACAAACACCACAGTTTGGTCCAGAGTGGGATCCATCCAGTACACCAATCCAGCGCATCTAATCTTGAAGTGCAGCGGTAGAACGGGGTCCACATTTCTTCATGCAGAGCGCAAGTAAAGAGGGGAAGGGGGGGGGGGGGGGGCGGGCCCC